>CM042420.1:12431243-12638960 GCA_023634145.1 Thymallus thymallus
TTGTACTGTAGGTTGAATAAATACATTTTTATTCAGTGTTTATTATTGTCCCAGCAGTACCAGTGTGACCATTTCTGATGTGTGTTAGGCTGTTGAATTCCATACAGACAAAAGTACTTTTAGGGATGGAATGTTGACATGTAGGCCCAATGTTGTTGAGATGCACTAAGTGGACCAAACATTAGGAACAGCTGCTCTTTCTATGACAGACTGTCCAGGTGAAAGCTATGATCCCTTATTGATGTCAACTGTTAAATCCACTTCAGTCAGTGTAGATGAAGGGGAGAAGACGGGTTACAGAAGGATTTCTAATCCTTGATACATCTGAGACATGGACTGGAGTCAACATGGGCCAGCATCCCTGTGGAACGCTTTCGACACCTTGTCGAGTCCATGCTTCGACGAACTGAGGCTGTTCTGAGGGGGTGCAACTCAATATTTGGAAGGCGTTCCTAATGTTTTGTACACTCAGTGTAGCTTTGTATGGATATAGCCTGTATCTGTATCAATGCCTGTGGTGAGACAGTACAGTAAACTATCACTGGCTTGTTTACTTTGATTATCTCAGAGTAATCCGGCTTGTTACTGGCATTCCTCCTCCCGAAATATCTCAGACAGAGTTCTGACTAAAGAAAATTATTAGATAGACAATCCGTGGCAAAACTAAACCAGGGCTCTTTACTACCATAATAACAGTTGTAAATGGATGGAGACCTCTTCTGCTTAAGTGTTATTACTAATTTAATTCAACTTAATTAAATTTGGTATAATTATATTGTTTAAGGTCTGTTGTTATGGCAGAGAGTGTCCATGTTCAGTTTGAACACAATAGACTGTCTTGATCCTGTCTGATATAGAAACGTAGGCACGGCAATGACTATCTTTCATGTCTTGATTCTGAGGTACAGCAAGGGTGACATCTTGTGGCTATATGAACATAGTTACATTTTACATAAAATCATTTATCCTGGAATTGTATAGTATTTTTTCCTAAAATTAGAATTTCTTAAAAGTAAATAAAATATGTTGTGGCATATCTGTGCCTGGTTAAGAAAACAACAAATGTGTTCATACGATAAAATGGCATCCTGTATTACGTGAAACACTGCCCTCTAGGGAAATAAAAGTAGTATTGTGTTTCTCCTCTTTTCCTGTTAAGTCTTACCTGTTTAATCTTGCCAGTGACAACAGACGGCAGTTTTACTCTGAGCTGCTCCGTCTCCTTGAAGGATGCTGGGAAGCCACTGAGATAGGCCAGGCTCTGCATGCGGACCAGACCTGGTGCTTCCTTATCTGTGGTCTACAGGAGGAACAACAGAGCACAATATCGTATTGGTACCACATGGCAATGATCGTTGTGTGCCCATTGTTTATTCATCCTTAAGTAAGCACCAGTGTATCCAGTTAAGGTAAATGCTCAGTCATAGAATTGTGCTGGAATCACAAAGGTCTTAAAAAAAAAAAAAAAAAAAGTGTTGATTGCGTCAGGTGCAATAGAAACGCTAATAACAGACTACAGAGTCAGGTAACTCACCAGGTAACATCTAGAGACAGAGCGCTTCAGAGCCTCACGGGGCGCGTCTGTGTAGGCCTTGTCCGCTATTGGAGGGAGGGGGAAGAAAAGAGAAAGAGAGAGAGAGACATTTTTCTGTGATAATTGGTGTGACAAATGGGTAGCAGAATTGTGAACTGAAATAGCATGTGTGTAGAGTGCAAGTTAAGAGAATAGTATCAGCGACTTTTTACCATCAGCCTGGGAGTGAAAGACGACCACAGACACTGTGGTGGAGGGGTGGAGGGGCTTGGCCACTTGCAGCAGCTGCTTGGCGGTGGAGAAGGAGGGCGAGAGCGATGGCAGCTCCTTCAGAGTGACGTTGGCTGGCAGAGCTGGGTCCAGGGCTAGTATGGGCGCTATGATACAATGGGACAGCAGACATTCTGGCTTCACACTGCAAACAGAAACACAGACATAAAAGGAGAAAGATAGAAATATAAAAAAAGGTCATAAAGATGAAACAAAACATCAAGATGGCGTCCACATTTGTTGCAGCAGCATAATACAACTCCAATCCAACATCACTACTTCTCCGTAGGGTTGCAAAGGGTCAGAAACTTTCCGGTAAATATCCTGCATTTTTTCGGAAATATTCTATGGGAAGTTAAGCCCTGGAATTTGGGGAATTTTGCTTAAATTCATCAAAAAAAGTTAGCTTATAACAGTGAACCTTTTTTGTGGGATACACACAAGGCAATTCTAGGTCTTGTGGCATATTTTGGTTAAACTATCCCCAATTCAATGGAATTGCAACCCTCTGCATGCACAGTGCATTCTTCCATCACATACAGCTGATTCTCAAGATCTTGCACACTAATGAGATGCTATTGAGCCCACACTACTACACTGTCTGAGGCAAATAAATGCTTTCTGGTAAGTTTTGATTACAATACTGGGTGGGGTGAATATATATTTTATATGACATACATGATTTTTTTGGTAAATATTAGCCTTTAGCAAAGTGTGTTTAAATCATTTATAACTTGTTAACAATTTCTGCTAGTTAGTTTTTGCTACCATGTGGGTTTTAGCTTGCTTGAGTGTGTTAATTCACCTGTTTCCATACATGTTTCATTATAAAACATGTATATTACAAATTAATTGTTTAATCTAACTGCTAACTGCTTTTTTTTTTTTAATTTATAATAATATTTTTCTAATCTTTACAGGAAAATGCCACAGCACTATCTGATGTGTGGAGACATTGCACTGCAGCTAATGTAGAAGGAAAAAATGTGTACATTTGCAAATACTGTGCAGTATTTGCAAATCATATGTGAAGAATGCAACAAAGATGCAGAATCATCTGGCCAAGTGCATAAAGTTCCCTCAGTGCTCACAACAAGCAACCTCTGACAAAAGTCCCTCTACTTCTATTCAAGGTGAAAATGATGAATCATACACCTTATCAACAGCAACAGCTCATGGTCCTCCTGGAATCAGAAGTTTGTTTTGACTCAATGGAGGAACATAGTCAGAGAAATGCTGATGAATGTCTTGCTCGAGCTGTTTATGCAACTGGTTCACCTCTGATGCTCATAGGCAGTATGTATTGGAAGAGATTTATGAATGTTCTTCGCACAGCATACACCCCTTCAACCAGACATGCTTGATCTACTAATTTGCTGGATGCAGAGTTCAAAAGAGTTAGTGACGGTCAAGCAAATCACAGAGAAAGCAGACTATTGCAATCATCTCTGATGGGTGGTCGAATGTTCGTGGGCAAGGAATAATTAACTACATAGTCTACACCCCTCAACCAGTATTCTACAAGAGCACAGACACAAGGGACAACAGACACACCGGTCTCTACATGCAGATGAGCTGAAGGCAGTCATCAATGACCTTGGACCACAGATGGTATTTGCACTGGTGACAGACAATGCTCCGAACATGAAGGCTGCTTGGTCTAAAGTGGAGGAGTCCTACCCTCACACCACACCCATTGGCTGTGCTGCTCATGCATTGAATCTGCTCCTCAAGGACATCATGGCACTAAAAACAATGTATACACTACAACAGAACCAAGGAAATGGTTCGGTATGTGAAGGGTCATTACGTTACAGCAGCAATCTACCTCACCAAGCAAAGTGAGAAGAATAAGAGCACCACATTGAAGCTGCCCAGCAACACCGGTTGGGGTGGTGTTGTCATCATGTTTGACAGTCTCCTGGAGGGGAAGAAGTCTCTCCAAGAAATGGCTATATCACAGTCTGCCGATATGGACAGCCGCATCAAGAGGATCTTCCTGGATTATGTATTTTGGGAGAGAGCGGTAAGCAGCCTGAAACTCCTGAAACCTATAGCAGTACACATTGCACTGACTGAGGGAGACAACGCCATCCTGTCTGTTCAGACTCTACTTGCAGATATAAGGGAAGAAATCCGTACTGCCCTGCCCAATTCACTGTTGCTCCAAGCAGAGGAAACTGCAGTTCTGAAATACATCAAAAAGTGTGAAGACTTCTGCCTGAAGCCCATACACGCCGCAGCGTACATGTTGGACCCCAAGTATGCTGGCAAGAGCATCCAGTCTGGTGCAGAGATCAACAAGGCCTATGGTGTCATCACTACCGTGTCTTGGCAGTCTGGTGAAGTACACTTCAAAGCAAGGGCTTTGGGATAGAGATGCAATATGGCAGTCGTGCCACCATATCTCATCAGCCACCTGGTAGAAGGGATTTTCTGGATCTGAGGCTCTTTCCCCTGTTGCCTCCATCATCAGGTGGCTGATAAGATATGCTGCCATATTGCATCTCCATCGCAAAGCCCTTGCTTGGAAGTGTACTTCGCCAGACTGCCAAGAACCTTGCCCTCATCCAAGCCAAGGTAGTGAGACACGGTAGTGTTTACACCATAGAAGGTGAAAAATTGGTGGCCATCTAGGCAAATTTGAGGCTTTTTGAGCCTGACAACAAGCCATCCTCAACAAGGTTGGAAAGTGACAGTGAAGATGAGGCCTCAGAGTATGATGTTCAAGAGGTGGACATTGAGGGTGTCCAGGGAGAAGACATGGAAGCCTGAGAGGAAGACAACCAAAGCTTTAGTTTCTAGACTACCATTTTACAGATGTATGTGGAAAACATTTTGGGGAGATGCAATGGATCATTGGGGATCATTCAATATTCTCTTTCTTTTGCTGTTCAGTGAAATCATCCCAATTATGTTTACTTATGATAAGGTCAAAGGTTTATGTTTCTGACTCCATATGATATGGTAAATATATCCAATGCAAAAAAAACATCTACATTTAATTGTATTAATTTGCATATATTTCCGTTAATTCCCATATATTCCCGTTAATTCCCACAGAAAGTTTCCACCTCTGAATATTCTCCAAAATGTGCAACCCTACTTCTACCAAACCACTATCGCTAGTGCAAAACCCTGCTCTGTTAGTACCACTTGCACAAGGCGTCCTTTGTGCTCACAAATGTTGCAGATTGGTGAACAACACTGAGGCCTTTTCTCACAAACACTCAATAAGACAGTTGAGAGAGAAACAGGAAATACCAGCAGTGATGTCAAAACCCTTGATCTAAGAGAGGCGTAGTTTGTGTCTCAATAAGATGGTGTATCATCAACTCCCTGCACTTAAGAGTTTGGAAACATTCATATACACATACACATACACAGTGGGGAGAACAAGTATTTGATACACTGCCGATTTATTTATTTGGTCATAACAAGGGGCGTTATGCACGGCGGCAAAAGAACACAGCATTCCAAGAAAAACACTTGCTACCCACAGTAAAATTTGGTGGGGGTTCCATCATGCTGTGGGGCTGTGTGGCCAGTGCCGGTACTGGGAATCTTGTTAAAGTTGAGGGTCCACTCAATATCAGCAGATTCTTGGGAATAATTTTGAAGAATCAGTCACAAAGTTGAAGTTACGCCGGGGCTGGATATTTCAACAAGACAACGACCCAAAACACTGCTCAAAATCTACCCGGGCATTTATGCAGAGGAACAAGTACAATGTTCTGGAATGGCCATCCCAGTCCCCAGACCTGAATATCATTGAGAATCTGTGGGATGATTTGAAGCGGGCTGTCCATGCTCAGCAACCATCAAACCTAACTGAACTGGAGATGTTTTGTAAGGAGGAATGGTCCAAAATACCTTCATCCAGAATCCAGACACTTATTAGAGGCTATAGGAAGCGTCTAGAGGCTGTTATTTTAGCAAAAGGAGGCTCTACTAAATATTGATGGGATTTTTCTGTTGGGGTGCCAAAAGTTATGCACCTGTCTAATTTCGTTTTGATGCATATTGCACATTTTCTGTTAATCCAATAAACCTCATTTCACTACTGAAATATTACTGTGTCCATCAGTTATTTGAAAGATCAAAATTAAATTGCTGATCCAAACACCCAATTATTTATAAATGGAAATCATGGAAATTGTCAGGGGTGCCCAAACTTTTTCATACGACTGTATGTAAAGAGTCAGTGTGAAAACTACAGTAAATGTACAGTAATGTACAGGTGTTTCTATCTTATCAGACTCACCTGACTTTTGGCAATTCAGTCGGATCACTTGCATTCTTCCCCAGCCGTTCTCTATGGTGATAAACAGTCCAGAAAGTCATTAACGCATAGAATGTGTTGTTGGGGCATGTTCTAGTATTGTGGTTGAAAATTAACCTTTGAGCTAACAGAATCTCCCACTGGCAAGATTAGTTAACTACTTATTTGGTGTCCGCTAGTCTACACAACAAGATACATGGGACTGATTCAATCACAGTTAATCATCTTTTATGTACTAATGACCAACTCAGAACATTCAGTGGACCACACTAACCTTCTCTCGTCAGGCATTTACCAAAACAAATATGTTCAGCGTACTATTTGTGTAGCCTAATGTGTGTGACATGTAACTGAAGTCCCAGTGACCATGTGACCATCTGCAGTACCTCAGAATTCTCTGCTCTTCCTCCAGCTGCTCTCTCACACCACGTAGCTGCTTCATCAGGTCTGTGTCCGTGCCATTCACCCAGGTGTACACCACATCTATGGGCATGGGCAGGCACAGCCTACAGCGGTACAACAATGACAGAGACGATGCACATCAATTTCAATCAGTAGACAGACAAAGGCACCATACGGAATACTTAATTGAGACAGTGAAACACTGGTTATCCTTGTAGTGGATGTCACTTGGGCAGGGAGGGTTTCTCACCGAGTCTGGAATGATTTCCCAGCTACATTGTCTCTATATGAGTCAAACAGTACATGGTACTGATCCCTACTCCACTCCACCACCACCTACACACAGAGGGGGACGATATCATTAGTCACTGAATGTACTTTATACTTCAACATAACCAGCCAGAGCAGGCCGTGCATCACTTAACTTACAGTATACAGAGTTTGAGAACACACAGACAGACATACACATACATACAGACATACACAGATAGACATACACAGAGACAGACATACACAGAGACAGACATACACAGAGACAGACATACATACACAGAGACAGACAGACAGACACACACACATACATACATACATACATACATAGACAGACAGATAAATAAAGTTAACTGCTGCGTCATTGCGTTTGGCAAGGGTTAGCTTGTTAGCTAGCTAAGATACTTACTTCTCCAAACTGGAAGGCGGAAACCATCATGAGGACTATCCCTCCAAAGCAGAGGTACAGTCCATAGCGATGGGACAGACAGGTGTAGGTCTGTCTCTGCAAGAGTTTCAGTACTGAATTGATTATCACCATGGTTCTCCTTTGCAATCCATATCTCTTCAGTCATTCAACGACGACGCATGAGCATATCGGAGTAAATATAAAATAAACACTACAACACGAACGATGTCTTCTTGGTCACCTGACGCCTAGCAAAAACTGTCAAAACGCATGACAAAACCTTGCACTTCCTTTATGGTGATGATGCGCCTTGTCTCAAATGTTTCGGGTGCTGCTTTAAAAAAAACTCTATACCGCCCTCTATCGACTAGGGGGAGTTGTGCAATACATTGAGCGTGGTGTTATGTATATCTTACGTTGTAGATATGTGTGGTAGTGGAGTATGGGCCTGAGGGCACACACTTAGTGTCTTGTGAATTCTGTAATGAATTGTATAACTGCCTTAATTTAGCTGGACCCCAGGAAGAGTAGCTGCTGCCTTGACAGCAGCTAATGTGGATCCATAATAAATACAAATACAAAATCAGATGGGATAATTGTATCATTGTTATTTTTTTAAGGATCGCCAGAGGCACACTCCAACACTCAGACATAATTGACAAGTGAAGCATTTGTAGTTTGGTGAGTCCGTCAGATCAAAGGCAGTAGGGATATACCAGGGATGCTCTCTTGATAAGTGTGTGAATTGGACAATTTTCCTGTCCTGCTAAGCATTCAAAATGTAATGAGTACTTTTGGGTGTCAGGGGAAATTTATGGAGTAAAAAGTACATAATTTTCTTTAGGAATGTAGTAAAGTAAAAGTAAAAGTAAAAATATAAATAATAAAGTGAAGTACAGATACCCCCAAAAACTACTTAACTGCATCTCAGTGCTAGAGGCATCACTACAGACACCCTGGTTCGAATCCAGGCTGTATCACAACCGGCCATGATTGGGAGTCCCATAGGGTGGCGCACAATTGGCCCAGCGTCGTCCGGGTTTGACCGGTGTAGGCCGTCAAAAAAGTAGTACTTGAAACTATTTTTACTTAAGTACTTTACACCACTGAGTGTGTTCTATGCATATAAATACACTGAGTATACCAAACATTATTCCTAATATTGAGTTTTTTCCCCCATTTGCCCTCAGAACAGCCTCAATTCATCAGGACTCTTTTATTTATTTATTTTACCAGGTAAGTTGACTGAGAACACATTCTCATTTACAGCAACAACCTGGGGAATAGTTACAGGGGAGAGGAGGGGGGATGAATGAGCCAATTGGGAGCTGAGGATGATTAGGTGTCCATGATGGTATGAGGGCCAGAGTGGGGAATTTAGCCGAGGATTCAAGAGTTAACACCCCTACTCTTACAATAAGTGCTATTGGATCTTTAATGACCACAGAGAGTCAGGACACCCATTTAACGTCCCAACCAAAAGACAGCACCCTACACAGGGCAATGTTCCCAATCACTGCCATGGGGCACTGAGATTTTTTGCGTCGAGGGCCGCCCCTGCCTCCAGGACATCTACAACACCCGGTGTCACAGGAAGGCCAAGAAGATCATCAAGGAGCTCAGCCACCCGAGCCACGGCTTGTTCACCCCGCTATCATCCAGCGAGGTCAGTACAGGTGCTTCAAAGCTGGGATCAAGAGACTGAAAAATAGCTTCTATCTCAAGGCCATCAGTCTGTTAAATATTCATCACTAGCCAGCCTCCACCCAGTACCCTGCCCTGAACTTAGTCACTGTCACTAGCAGGCTACCACCTGGTTACTCATCCCTGCACCTTAGAGGCTGCTGCCCTATGTACATAGACATGGAACACTGGTCACTTTAATAATGGAATACTGCTCACTTTAATAATGTTTACGTACTGTTTTACCTATTTCATATTTATATAATGTATTCTAGTCAAGGCCATCCTTGACTATATTAATTTTTGTGAAGACAATACTGTACCCACCAGGAAGGTACGCTGTTTCCCAAACAATAAACCCTGGGTCACCAGCGACCTGAAGGCCCTGCTGAATGAGAAGAAGAGGGCCAAGGAGAGGGACAAGGACAAGGACAAATTGAAATGCGTCCAGAGGGAGCTGAAGTTTCGGATTGCTGAGGGGAAGAGAGTGTATAAGGAGAAGATGGAGGACAAGCTGAGGCAGAGCCAGGTGAGAGAGGTGTGGAAGGGTATGAGAAATATCACTGCTCCCCCTGGACTGATCCTCAACACCCCCCTTCCCCCCACCTGGGCTGGCGTTCACCACCAACCAAGTGAAGAGAGAGCTGGAGAGACTACATCAGTGGAAAGCGGCGGGCCCTGATGGCATCAGCCCAAGGGTGCTTAGGGTCTGTGCTGACCAACTGTGTGGAATACTCCAGCGTCATTTCAACCTTAGCCTGAGCCTAGAAAGGTTCCCTGTGCTGTGGAAAACATCCTGCCTCGTCCCAGTGCCCAAGAAGGCACACCCCACTGTCCTGAATGACTTCAGACCTGTAGCGCTAACATCCCACATCATGAAGACCCTGGAAAGGTTAGTCCTCGCTCACCTCAGACCCCTGGTATGTACATCACTGGACCCCCTGCAGTTTGCATACCAGCGCAACATCGGGGTGGATGATGCAATCATCTACCTTCTGCAGAGGGCCTACTCTCACCTGGACAACGCAGGTTGCACTGTGAGGGTTTTTGACTTCTCCAGTGCCTTCAATACCATTCAGCCCCTGCTACTGGGTGAGAAGATGAGGAGGATGAAAGTGGAAGCACCCTTAGTCTCCTGGGTCACGGTCTACCTGACCAATTTGTGCGACTACAGAGCTGTGTGTCAGAACGGGCAGTTAGCAACACAGGGGACCCCAGGGAACGGTCCTGTCCCCCTTCCTGTTCACCCTCTACACCTCGGACTTCAGATATAACTCTGAAACATGCCACCTACAGAAGTTCTCGGATGACTCTGCAATTGTAGGGTGCATCAGGGGTGGGCAGGAGGAGGAGTACAGGAGCACAATCAGTGACATTGTGTTGTGGTGTGAGCAGAACCACCTTCAGCTCAACATCAGCAAAACAAAGGAGATGGTGGTGGACTTCAGGAGAACCAAGGCACAACTGACTGCAGTCCCTATACAGGGGATGGATGTGGAAATGGTTTGGTCATATACTTTTAGTATATCGAATGTGCAATACGTGCAGTTGTCTGTAATTAAACCCTGCGCACTAAGGACTGTATTTTAAGGGAATTACTATTATTACCCCAAATTATATCATACACATATTTAGCTATTAAAGTACCTCTTCCTGTCATTTACCTGTACAGTTTGTGTAACCATGCAAGTATTCACTTATCTGTAAATATAACTGTATATTTACCTGTACAGCTAATTTAACCATGCAAAATATTCACTTACCTGTTCTTTTAGCCAGTCTGTCTATTAAGTAAACTATTATTAACCATATCATACGCATTTTTAGCTACTGAAGTATTTCTCTGCCATCGACCTGTATAGTATAGTTAACCATCTGTCAGGCTCTGGCAGATGGTTAACTATCTGCCAGAGGCTTCTCTATGTTGCTTGGTCAGAGTCTGACAGTGTCGTTCTTTTCTGTTTCTTTGTGGGTTTTGGGTGGATCTCTAATTAGAGGCAGCTGCTACCTGTTGTCTCTAATTAGGGATCCAATATATGTTGAGTCTGTCCTTCACTTGGTGTGGGTTGTTATCGTTATGTCGAACATTTCGCGAGTCACGGTGAAAGTAAGTGTGCCACTTTTGTTACGTCCGTTCCTTCGTGTTTGTGTTGATGTACGTGACGTTTAGTCTAGTCGTGGTTTTTTGTTTGGTAGTTCGTCATTTGTGTTTTTTATTTATACATAGTACTGGAAAACATATTATTACATAGTATAAATAAATAAAGATGTCGAACTACTATCCCTGCGCTGCGTCTTGGTCTCTCCACACACACTCTTGTGACACCATCCAACATCCACCAATGTATAGTGTACATATTCGGCCAACCACCCATACTATGCAAAGTCTTTTTATAGCTTTTTTTTTTGCACTCCAGATATCTTGTATTTCTATACTTTTTCATACTGCCGCTCTATGTATCATGTACCGTGTATCTGTCTTTTGTGTACTTCCGTTGTGGCATTTTGCACCTGCCCTGTGTTTTTGTTGTTGTATCTATCTATCTATCTATCTTAATTCAACTAATGCTGTACATATACTATTCTATCCTTCGTATTCTTCAGATATACTACATATTCTATCCACATACTGTCCATAATGTCTATACATCCCATCTCGGTACATATACGAACTACTATCCCTGCGCTGCGTCTTGGGGAGAGAGGGAGAGCGAAGACTGCGCGCCAGTACCTATTCCCACGTGGCCTAGGGTGAAGTCTGAGGACAGGGGTAGGTTCATGAAGCAATGGAGGAGGATGGAGAAGGCAAGATCTGCAATGACTGTGAGTACCACACCATCGGGGCGCAGCCAGAGCCCGGAGAGGCAAAAAAAGGGGAGTCGCACGCCACTTCGGATGCCCACAGATCTGGATCGGGAGCGGCCAGAGGGGTTCGAGGAATACCCGGAGGAGGAGCGGACGAGGTGGTGGAGAGCCTGGAATGCTCTTCCTCTGGAGAAGCTGAGGGATCCGCTGGTTATACAGGCGTTGGTGGACTTCAAGCGCCAGATGACTCTCGTGGCGAGGCAGATGGTTGGACCGGAACCTCCTGCGAAGGTCAGCGCCCCTGAACCTCCTGCGAAGGTCAGCGCCCCTGAACCTCCTGCGAAGGTCAGCGCCCCCTGAACCTCCAGCCAAGGTCAGCGCCCCGCCACCTCCAGCCAAGGTCAGCGTCCCGCCACCTCCAGCCAAGGCCAGCGTCCCGCCGCCTCCAGCCAAGGCCAGCGTCCCGCCGCCTCCAGCCAAGGCCAGCGTCCCGCCGCCTCCAGCCAAGGCCAGCGTCCCGCCGCCTCCAGCCAAGGCCAGCGTCCCGCCGCCTCCAGCCAAGGCCAGCGTCCCTGAGCCTCCAGCCAAGGCCAGCGTCCCTGAGCCTCCAGCGAAGGCCAGCGTCCCTGAGCCTCCAGCGAAGGCCAGCGTCCCTGAGCCTCCAGCGAAGGCCAGCGTCCCTGAGCCTCCAGCGAAGGCCAGCGTCCCTGAGCCTCCAGCGAAGGCCAGCGTCCCTGAGCCTCCAGCGAAGGCCAGCGTCCCTGAGCCTCCAGCGAAGGCCAGCGTCCCTGAGCCTCCAGCGAAGGCCAGCGTCCCTGAGCCTCCAGCGGTACCCAATCCGGGTCCAGCCGTCTGCTCCGCCTCAGTGCCAGAGCGGTCCGCTCCACCGGTACCCATTCCGGGTCCAGCCGTCTTCTCCGCCTCAGTGCCAGAGCGGTCCGCTCCACCGGTGCCCATTCCGGGTTCAGCCGTCTGCTCCGCCTCAGTGCCAGAGCGGTCCGCTCCACCGGTGCCCATTCCGGATCCAGCCGTCTGCTCCGCCTCAGTGCCAGAGCGGTCCGCTCCACCGGTGCCCATTCCGGGTCCAGCCGTCTGCTCCGCCTCAGTGCCAGAGCGGTCCGCTCCACCGGTGCCCATTCCGGATCCAGCCGTCTGCTCCGCCTCAGTGCCAGAGCGGTCCGCTCCACCGGTGCCCATTCCGGGTCCAGCCGTCTGCTCCGCCTCAGTGCCAGAGCGGTCCGCTCCACCGGTGCCCATTCCGGGTCCAGCCGTCTGCTCCGCCTCAGTGCCAGAGCGGTCCGCTCCACCGGTGCCCATTCCGGGTCCAGCCGTCTGCTCCGCCTCAGTGCCAGAGCGGTCCGCTCCACCGGTGCCCATTCCGGATCCAGCCGTCTGCTCCGCCTCAGTGCCAGAGCGGTCCGCTCCACCGGTGCCCATTCCGGGTCCAGCCGTCTGCTCCGCCTCAGTGCCAGAGCGGTCCGCTCCACCGGTGCCCATTCCGGGTTCAGCCGTCTGTTCCGCTCCTGAGCCAGAGCAGTCCGCTCCACCGGTACCCAATCCGGGTCCAGCCGTCTGCTCCGCTTCAGAGCCTGAGCAGTCCGCCCCACCGGTGCCTTGTCCGGGCCTGGTTGTTTTCCCAGCTCCATGGCCGGAGCAGTTTACCCCACCGGTGCCCAGTCCGGGCCCGGTTTATCGCCCAGCTCCATGGCCGGAGCCATTTGCCCCACCGGTGTCCAGTCCGGGCCTGGTTGTTTTCCCCGCTCCATGGCCGGAGCCGTTTGCCCCACCGGTGCCCAGTCCGGGCCCGGTTGTTTTCCCCGCTCCATGGCCGGAGCCGTTTGCCCCACCGGTGCCCAGTCCGGGCCCGGTTGTTTTCCCCGCTCCATGGCCGGAGCCGTTTACCCCACCGGTGCCCAGTCCGGGCCCGGTTGTTTTCCCCGCTCCATGGCCGGAGCCGTTGGCCCCACCGGTGCCCAGTCCGGGCCCGGTTGTTTTCCCCGCTCCATGGCCGGAGCCGTTGGCCCCACCGGTGCCCAGTCCGGGCCCAGCGATAAGGAGGGGCCATGGAAACTAGCAATAGGCTTCTCTATGTTGCTTGGTCAGAGTCTGACAGTGTCGTTCTTTTCTGTTTCTTTGTGGGTTTTGGGTGGATCTCTAATTAGAGGCAGCTGCTACCCGTTGTCTCTAATTAGGGATCCAATATATGTTGAGTCTGTCCTTCACTTGGTGTGGGTTGTTATCGTTATGTCGAACATTTCGCGAGTCACGGTGAAAGTAAGTGTGCCACTTTTGTTACGTCCGTTCCTTCGTGTTTGTGTTGATGTACGTGACGTTTAGTCTAGTCGTGGTTTTTTGTTCGGTAGTTTGTCATTTGTGTTTTTTATTTATACATAGTACTGGAAAACATATTATTACATAGTATAAATAAATAAAGATGTCGAACTACTATCCCTGCGCTGCGTCTTGGTCTCTCCACACACACTCTTGTGACACCATCCAACATCCACCAATGTATAGTGTACATATTCGGCCAACCACCCATACTATGCAAAGTCTTTTTATAGCTTTTTTTTTTGCACTCCAGATATCTTGTATTTCTATACTTTTTCATACTGCCGCTCTATGTATCATGTACCGTGTATCTGTCTTTTGTGTACTTCCGTTGTGGCATTTTGCACCTGCCCTGTGTTTTTGTTGTTGTATCTATCTATCTATCTATCTATCTATCTATCTATCTATCTATCTATCTATCTATCTATCTATCTATCTATCTATCTTAATTCAACTAATGCTGTACATATACTATTCTATCCTTCGTATTCTTCAGATATACTACATATTCTATCCACATACTGTCCATAATGTCTATACATCCCATCTCGGTACATATATGTATACTCCGCACTCCGACAATGCTTATACTAATATTTATATATTTCTTAATTACATTATTTTACTTGCAGATTTGTGTGCATTGTTGTGTATAGTTCGATATTACTGCACTGTTGAAACACAAACATTTTGCTACACCTGCAATAATGTCTGCTAAATATGTGTGTGTGACCAGTAACATTTGATTTTCTTTGATTTGACAAGGTGATGAAAGCATTCCACAGGAATGTTGGCCCATTTTGACTTGTGTGAAAATGTGTGTGTTTAGCCATTTAATGTACAGCTGTATGTCTTATTTTCTGTTACACGCGGAAATGATCGGTGCGGAAATTATCTGAAAAGATACCCAAGGCAGCCTACGCTCAACATGACTCAAGTTCAATGCTGGCTACACCACGTGATTGCAAAACTGTTTACAGTATAGTTTACAGTAAGATATGTCACTTTGTAGGTGGCCGATTAGCCTAATTATATTCCTACTTCAAATCGCATTTATTCTTTATAAAGGGCGGTCTGTCTACGTGGTAACTTTTCCTTATTGCTGACAATATGTTTTGGTTCATGGAGGGAACATGCTTTTTACCAACATTTTTAGTCATCTGGTCATCCAGCACGTTTATTGTTTCCTACTTAATTGCATTGTTCGAGCATGATGTGGATGTTATCTTCCCCTACATAAGGTAATATTATTATTTATCAGCAGCCTGAGCATTGTTATTTTCCACGAACTTGTCGTTCTTCATTAAACCGTGACAATAGCATTTAAATAAGTGTGGGTAATGTAAATAATGTTTCTTTATTTTAACTCATCAAAACCGGCGATATTAAAGGAAATCATATATCAGTCTTGCAACAAAAATAAATCAGTTTCGTTTTCACCACCGCAGCTGAACGTTGTACTTGGCTGCTACCCAGTTCCCAGCGGTGTAGTCTACAGTGTAGGGGCCTGTGAACTACTTCATGCCCGGTGTGTCCTCACTTGACATTTAAACAGCTTTGTTTATTGAGCAGATAGACAATTAGCACAAATTCAAACTAAACATTAAATAGGCATAGATAATGAATAATGGTTTAACTAATTAGCGCTAAATTCAAACGATTAAAGCCCTCTATTCAGTAATATTTTCCTTAGATATAACTGGTTTATTTGTTTGTCATCAACTGGTATAGTTTGATAGCTAATTCAATTGAAATGCAATTGTCTATTTGGTTAATTATGTCAATGGTATGATTTTGCTTTGATTATACATTTTTATTTCATTTAATAACACATTAAATCACTGTCTGTCAGTTGTTATGTTATAATTTAATGTGTACAATGATTTTTATATTATGTATTGTTAAAGTTAAATCCCCCACCACCACCACCACAAGAGAAAATAAAAAGCCTTCCAGACATGGAATTAATACACACATTAACCCTGAGCTCTTCTTTCTTCAGTGACACTGGGGCTAAACCCCCAGAGAGCTGTATCTTTGGCTTGATGACGGTCATCACTGCATTTGCAGGTGAGCACAGAAAGACACTAGAACCATGAAAGGGATTTTTGTCTTGGCGTAAAGGGATAGTTCACCAAAATTACATATGGTTTCCTTACCCTGTAAGTAGTCTATGAACCATACAGTGCATTCGGACCCCTTGACTTTTTCATTAAATCGTTTTTTCCCCTCAATCTACGCACAATACCCCATAATGACAATGCAAAAACTGGTTTTTAGAACATTTAGAACAAATGTATTAAAAATGTAAAACTGAAATATCACATTTACATACAGTTGAAGTCGGAAGTTTACATACACCTTAGTCAAATGCATTTAAACTGTCAGGCTCTGGCCATAGAGAAGTCTATTGCTTCTCTATATATCTATGGTCAGAGTCTGACAGTTCTATGTGTTCTATATCTGTGGTGTTTTGTGTTTAATCCCTAATTAGAGGCAGCTGCTATGCATTGTCTCTAATTAGGGATCCTACTTAAGATTGTATGTTCCACACCTTAGGTGTGGTTCATTGTCTTCATGTAAGTGTATTTACTTTTGTTATATTGTGTTTCTTTTGTATAGTTCGTATGTTTTGAATATTACTTTATTAAAGCATGTCGAACTATTACTGCGCTGCGCCTTGGTCCATTTATACACCCGAGCGTGACAAACTCAGTGTTTCACAGTTCGGGTAGCCTTCCACAAGATTCCCACAATAAGTTGGGTGAATTTTGTGCCCATTCCTTCTGACAGGACTTGTGTAACTGCGTTAGGTTCGTAGGCCTCCTTGCTCGCACACGCTTTTTCAGTTCTGCCCACAAAGTTTTCTATAGGATTGAGGTCAGGGCTTTGTGATGGCCACTCCAATACCTTGACTTTGTTGTCCTTAAGCCATTATGACACAGTTTTGTCTATTTGTAAGACCCATTTGCGACCAAGCTTTAACTTCCTGGCTGATGTCTTGGGATGTTGCTTCAATATATCCACATAATTTTCCTTCTTCATGATGCCATCTTTTGTGAAGTGCACCAGTCCCTTCAGCAGCAAAGCACCCCACAACATGATGCTGCCACCCCCAGGCTTCACGGTTGGGATGGAGTTCTTCAGCGTGCAAGCCTCCCCCTTTGTCCTCCAAACATAACGATGGTCATTATGGCCAAACAGTTCTATTTTCGTTTCATCAGACCAGAGGACATTTCTCCAAAAAGTATGACCTTTGTCCCTATGTGCAGTTGCAAACCGTAGTCTGGCTTTTTTATGGCGGTTTTGGAGCAGTGGCTTCTTCCTTGCTGAGCGGCCATGTCGATATAGGGCTAGTTTTACTGTGGATATAGATACTTTTGTACCTGTTTCCTCTAGCTTCACAAGGTCCTTTGCTGTTCTGGGATTGATTTGCACTTTTCACACCAAAGTATGTTCATCTCTAGGAGGCAGAATGCGTCTCCTTCCTGAGCGGTATGATGGCTGCGTGGTCTCATGGTGTTTATACTTGCTTACTATTGTTTGTACAGATGAACGTGGTACCTTCAGGCGTTTGGAAATTGCTCCCAAGGATGAACCAGACTTGTGGAGGTCTACAATTGTATTTCTGAGGTCTTGGCTGATTTCTTTTGATTTTCCCATGCTGTCGAGCAAAGAGGCACTGAGTTTGAAGGTAGGCCTTGAAATACACCACAGGTACACCTCCAATTGACTCAAATGATGTCAATTAGCCTATCAGAAGCTTCTAAAGCCATTACATAATTTTCCAAGCTGTTTAAAGGCACAGTCAACTTAGTGTATGTAAACTTCTGACCCACTGTAATTGTGAAATAATCTGTCTGTTAACAATTGTTGGAAGAATTACTTGTGTCATGCATAAAGTAGATGGCCTAACCGACTTGTCAAAACTATAGTTTGTTAACATGAAATCTGTGGAGTGGTTGAAAAACCTAAGTGTATGTAAACTTCCGACTTCAACTGTAAGTATTCAGATAATTTACTCAGTACTTTGTTAAAGCACCTTTGGCATCCGTTACAACCTAGAGTATTCTTGGGTATGACGCTACAAGCTTGGCACACCTGTATTTGGGGAGTTTCTCCCATTCCTCTCTTCAGATCCTTTCAAGCTCTGTCAAGTTGGATGGGGAGTGTTGCTGCACAGCTATTTTCAGGTCTCTACAGAGATGTTCAAGCTCTGGCTGGGCCGCTCAAGGACATTCAGAGACCACTCCTGCTTTGTCTTGGCTGTGTGCTAAGGCTTGTTGTCCTGTTGGAAGGTGGTGCCAGGTTTCCTCCAGACGTGACGCTTGGCACTCAGGCCAAAGAGTTTAAACTTGGTTTCATCAGACCAGAGAATCTTGATTCTCATGGTCTGAGAGTCTTTAGATGCCTTTTGGCAAACTCCAAGTGGGCTGTCATGTGCCTTTTACTGAGTGGCTTCCGTCTGGCCACTCTACTATAAAGGTCTGATTGGTGGAGTGCTGCAGAAATGATTGTCCTTATGGAAGGTTCTCCCATCTCCACAGAGGAACTCTAGAGCTCTGTCAGAGTGACCATCGGGTTTTTGGTCACCTCCCTGACCAAGGCTCTTCTCCACCGATTGCTCAGTTTGGCCGGGCGGCCAGGTCTAGGAAGAGTCTTGGTGGTTCCAAACTTCTTCCATTTAAGACTGATGGAGGCCACTGTGTTCTTGGGGACCTTCAATGCTGCAGACATTTTTTTTGGTATCCTTCCCCAGATCTGTTCCTCGGCACAATCCTGTCTGAGCTCTACGGACAATTCCTTCTACCTCATGGCTTGGTTTTTGCTCTGACATGCACTGTCAACTGTGGGACCTTATATAGACAAGTGTGTGCCTTGTTCAATCAATTGAATTTACCACAGGTGGACTCCAATGAAGTTGTAGAAACATCTTACGGGTGATCAATGGAAACAGGATGCATCTGTGCTAAATTTCGAGTCTCATAGCAAAGGGTCTTAAATGTTTTATAAATGTGCAAAAAAATATTTTTGCTTTGTCATTATAGGTTAGTGTGTGTAGATTGCCTGGGTTTTCCCCCCATTTTAGAATAAGGCTGTAATGAAGCAAAGTTTTGGAAAAAGTAAAGGGGTCTGAATACTTTCTGAAGGCACTGCATGTGACACAAATCCATGCTTTGGTTTTGTTTCCCTGGCACTGTTTCCACATGCTAATATCATGTTCAATCATCTTCTAGTGACTTTGTTTGAGCTTTGTCACACTCAATTTTAGATACTTTTGGATGATTTGGACATGATGCGCTAGAAATGACTTGTGCAGCAAATACTAAAATGTTAGCATGTGGAAACGTTGCTAGGCAAACCAAACCAAAGCATGATTTGCTGTCATACCTTGTCCATAGAAACCAATATGTTATTTTGGTGAACTATCCCTTTAAGTAACTCCATGGGCTTTCCCAGGTCAGAGACAGTGCCAAAAGCATTCTTCACACTTCCCATTTTTGAACAAATGAAAGCAGAAATGCATGGTTAGACAGGGCTGAGATAAATGGTATGATATTGCATTTTACTGAGTATTACATTTCTCTTCATTGTGTTTGTCTTTCTTTGTTCCCTCTGTTTTAAGGTGCAAATAAATAAATATTGCAGCAGGTGTGAAAAGTCTTAATTAAAACGTTCACTCCACGTGCCGTGCCAATTCCTCTACAGGTATGGCCACCATGTATGCCAGATACAAGTTTGTGGAGAAGCTCAATGAGAAGGCAGGTGGTGTGCCCCCAGTACTGAACCAGGCTGCTTTCTGGATTGGAATGCTTTCTTGTTTGGGAATGTGCTTTGTTGCTACTTTCCAGGTAGGTTCCCACGGGGCACAGACATCAGTCCAACAACTAGTTTTGATTTACATCTGGTTCAGTTGTCAACTAACTTGAATTCAAAGTGAACTCAATCAAAAATGTCACAATACCACTAAGGCATAGACATCAATTCAATGCCTATTTAATGTTGATTCAACCAGTGTGTGCCCAGTAGGATTTCATTGGATTTAAGATAAAAGTTAGGTGGAAAAAATACCAAATTCCCTTACATTGATTACTTTTTTCAAATCCACTCAGTTTTCCACGTTTATTCAATGTAATCACATTGAATTTGTTAAAATTATATAGAAACAACATTGATTGAACCTGTTTTTGCCCAGTGGGTTGTCACCCCTTTAGTGAGAAGATGGAGGGATTTTGTACCATTAAGTGACAGTGTGATATTCCATACATGATTTCTCTGGTGTGTTCTTTTTCCCCAGGAGACAACGATTGAGCCAGTTCATGATGCAGGTGCATTACTCTTCTTCGTTTCTGGTGTGTTGTACACCATTCTCCAGTCCATCATATCCTATAAGGCCTACCCCTATGGATGTTCCTTGGCCTTGTGTCGTACGCGCACAGGAATTGCAACCATCGCATTCCTGGCAGTTTTCCCCAGTATCCTTGTGTCTAAATGATTTTAATCGTGAATGATCATTGTTTTATCAAAGAAAATATCTCCTTAATTTTCCATCCAGCTGTTGTCTGTGCTGTCTTTGTGACACAAACCACGATGCATAGAAAACCAGAAGACGAGGTAAAGTATGAGCCCATCTTTACCAAGAACACCACTTACATAAATAACAAAGATGGACGACTTTCTGGATCCATATAGGCGTTATAGGCCAGAGAAGCTATTCGTGCCAATATTAGTCTCTCTCCGACTCCCTGCCATTACAGGACTATGTGTTCCATCTGGTGAGTGCTGTGAGTGAGTGGATCGTGGCCTTCAGCTTCATCCTCTTCTTCTTCACCTATATCCACGACTTTAAAGTGAGTTTTCAGTCACCGTTCTGTCATCGTGGTGGGAATGATTCTAATTTTCTTCTTTATTTGAGTGTTTTTATTTCTCGTTGTCTTGTTTCTTACAGACGTTTACTCTGAAGCTGAGAGCAGAGTTTGTGGACTATTCCTGATGAAGCATTGATTTTAACCTTTTAATCTGAATATTTACAAAATAAACAAAACATTTTATACTTTTATAAAGCAAACATATATGAGATTATCTGAATGGTATGATTTCTTTCTTTATGCTGTATCCATTGCAACATAACCTCAATCTTAAGGGTGAACCACAAATCAAACACATCCTGTGACCAGCAATTAGAGAAGTTGTTGGGTTATTGACCCATTGTTCAACATCCAGGTGGTACAAAGGTCTGTATTGTGCAAGAAGGTCACAAGATCAAGTTGATCAGGGGAGCAACTTTGGTTTTAGAAGTGGGGGAGGGGGGGACATAATTATATACAGTGGGGAGAACTGATACACTGCCGATTTTGCAGGTTTTCCCACTTACAAAGCATGTAGAAGTCTGTAATTTTTAGTGAGTGACGGAATCTAAAACAAAAATCCAGAAAATCACATTGTATGATTTTTAAATAATTAATTTGCATTTTATTGCACGACATAAGTATTTGATCACCTAGCAACCAGTAAGAATTCCGGCTCTCACAGACCTGTTAGTTTTTCTTTAAGAAGCCCTCCTGTTCTCCACTCATTACCTGTATTAACTGCACCTGTTTGAACTCGTTACCTGTATAAAAGACACCTGTCCACACACTCAAACAGACTCCAACCTCTCCACAATGGCCAAGACCAGAGAGCTGTGTAAGGACAGCAGGGATAAAATTGTAGACCTGCACAAGGCTGGGATGGGCTACAGGACAATAGGCAAGCAGCTTGGTGAGAAGGCAACAACTGTTGGCGCAATTATTAGAAAATGGAAGAAGTTCAAGATGACGGTCAATCTCCCTCCGTCTGGGGCACCATGCAAGATCTCATCTCGTGGGGCATCAATGATCATGAGGAAGGTGAGGGATCAGCCCAGAACTACATGGCAGGACCTGGTCAATGACCTGAAGAGAGCTGGGACCACAGTCTCAAAGAAAACCATTAGTAACACACTACGCCGTCATGGATTAAAATCCTGCAGCGCACGCAAGGTCCCCCTGCTCAAGCCAGCGCATTTCCAGGCCCGTCTGAAGTTCGCCAATGACCATCTGGATGATCCAGAGGAGGAATGGGAGAAGGTCATGTGGTCTGATGAGACAAAAATAGAGCTTTTTGGTCTAAACTCCACTCGCCGTGTTTGGAGGAAGAAGAAGGATGAGTACAACCCCAAGAACACCATCCCAACCGTGAAGCATGGAGGTGGAAACATCATTCTTTGGGGATGCTTTTCTGCAAAGGGGACAGGACGACTGCACCGTATTGAGGGGAGGATGGATGGGGCCATGTATCGCGAGATCTTGGCCAACAACCTCCTTCCCTCAGTAAGAGCATTGAAGATGGGTCATGGCTGGGTCTTCCAGCATGACAACGACCCGAAACACACAGCCAGGGCAACTAAGGAGTGGCTCCGTAAGAAGCATCTCAAGGTCCTAGAGTGGCCTAGCCAGTCTCCAGACCTGAACCCAATAGAAAATCTTTGGAGGGAGCTGAAAGTCCATATTGCCCAGCGACAGCCCCGGAACCTGAAGGATCTGGAGAAGGTCTGTATGGAGGAGTGGGGCAAAATCCCTGCTGCAGATTTTTGTTTTAGATTCCGTCTCTCACAGTTGAAGTGTACCTATGATAAAAATTACAGACCTCTACATGCTTTTTAAGTAGGAAAACCTGCAAAATCGGCAGTGTATCAAATACTTGTTCTCCCCACTGTATATATTTTTTTTTATCCAGTTGGATAAACACTCCAAACAGCCTACTCGACCGCTCTGAGGCATCCGCATGGTGCTAAAGCACAAGGTTGCGTCGTTTTGGGCAAAAAAGCAATTTCAGTGGTCAGTATTGTGCAAGAAAGTTATACCCCTGAAGTTGATATAGAAAATTAATTTCATGCATCACCATTTTATGGATAGAGGCTGTATGTACACTTACCTACTCCAAGTTTAATAGTTTTATATTATAATGTACATGTTTTTCTAGTTAAGTATTTCGCTTAAGAAAAACTCTTGTTTCTCAGGGTATTGAGGAGGCATATCTATACCATTGTAATAAAGTAACTTAAAATACATACAGGGCTATGTGTGAAGTATTTCTATGTTCCAAAAACAAAAAAGTGTTTGAATAAAATGACGCACACATATCTTTAGGCAAAATGTGTCATTTATTTTTTCAGGCTAAACACTCAGATCTCAATGCTGCTTGCCTTGCGCTTGTGAACAAAGTGCTTTCCAGTCTTCTAAAACCTCTTCATTTACCCTCTTTCACAATCAACAGAAATAATAAAATCGGTCCAGAGAAAACTACAAACAATGTGAAGATTAATTGGATCTCTGAGCATTCGTTTGGATAAGGGATGTTGTATAAAACTCTTGACTTTAAGGACATTGAATAATGCCTTCACAACAGTGGGACCCAAGGGACAAAGGCTTGCTAACATGGTTAGTCACACATGGTTAGATCTTGGATTATAACATTTTGAGGTGAATTCACATTAGGTAGTACTGTTAATTTAGCCTACACAGTACCATTGCAATTGACACATTCCTCACACCTAGTGGTGTTTTTTCCATTATATATTTACCCAAAAGTGCAATTTTGTTAATTTGTCCTTCACATTGTACACTCCAGGAAGTTACATTTCAACAGCTCAATGTCTCAATTAAAAATGACAAATTGTCTAGAGAACAGTCCTCAACATTTCTGCATTTCCATGCCATTCTTCATACAGCCATTGTCGTGTGAAATAGTACCAATCAAATGTTGTCACAAACATTATTATGGACATGAGATACACACAACATATCACTCACAAGTGTCACATGCAGGCATCACTGTCAAAATAATAAAACTAAATGTGACTGAAGCACAATTACATTGTCTTTTAGCAGACACACTCAAGGGCACAGAGATTTTTTTGCTCTGGGATTCCAACCAGCAACATTCCGGTTACTTGCCCAACGCTCTTAATCGCTAGGCTGCCTGCCGCCCCACAATCTCTTTCAAAGGCATTGGAATGTTCACATGATACTGACATGGGGTAGAGGCATGTTTGCCCAGTGCAGTCTAAAGAAAATAATTATCAATTATCTGGTTAGTACTTTCCATGGTTGTGATTCCATGTGTTTTACTGCTAAACTACGTAAATAAAGAAACACCATGTCCATGACCAATCAAATGTGTCAACAAATATATACCATCCACAACAGGGTCAGTTGCTGACCTGCATATAGACATTCTCAGCTCTTTCTCGTTGACATTCACACAATCTACAATGCATTTCAGCTACTTAACAATGTGCCTGTTTTTGTAAGTCCCATGCATCCCTGCAGATCATCCACAGAAGTGGGACTTTCTGTCTGGTAGCACTGTAGTTCTGCCTGTCGAGCACACACCTTCATCTAGTCCTTCTGTGCACCTGTAGCAGCGCAGTACAAAAGGCTTGGAGCACAGATGACAGGGAAGGAAGTTCCCTGTAGGCATCTTCATGGCTAAGACGGCAGATCAATCGCTGAAAGATGACTCGCTGCCATCATCGCTGTCGTCACCTTGATCCTCTGTGTTCTTTTTGCCTGCATCAGGCACAGGTGCATCTGGTGTGCTGCAAACAGAAATATTTAAGAATCACCATTGTTACTTCAAATAAATGTAGGACCACCATTTAATGACATCAGAAAAATTCAGATGTGGGGTATGAAAGAAAACGTTTTGGATTATGAGGTAGGAGAATACAGATATTACAAAGATGTAATGTAAGCACACTCACTCAAGCAGGTTGGGATCCAAACCTTCCTGGACCATTTTATTCTTTATCGCCATAACTGGAACACCCTGTAGTTTGAAAAGTTTTCTACATTACTGATTTAATTGAACAGATTTCACATTTCTACAGAATATGACAATGTATAGAGACCCACCACTTGCACCATCTTGAGATATCTGGCATAGCGTGGATCCTTGGCCACAGTCATCAAACTGTCTCCTGCCTCCGCCGTTCTTGGTTCTGGTATGTTTGGAGAGGCCTACAATAGAGTCAATACTGCAATTCAGTAGTAGTATTATAGTATTATAGTAGTATAATTCAGTAGTATTGATATCGTGCACAAATAAACAAATATACCAAGTCTAACTTATTGTTTCATCAACAATTTATTTCAACATGGATATGTTGAAATCACAGGAGGTTGGTGGCACCCTCATTGGGGAGGATGGGCTCGTGGTAACGGCTGGAGCGAAATCAGTGGAATGGTATCAAATACATCAAACACATGGTTTCCAGGTGTTAGACGCTGTTCTATTCGCTCCGTTCAAGCCATTATTATGAGCTGTCCTCCCCTCAGCAGCCTCCACTGGTTGAAATATATGTAGTTGTGTGCATAAGCCAACTACAGAATTACTGTGTGTAGTGCCTTCAGAAAGTATTTATACCCCATGTCGTATTCCACATTGTTGTGTTACTGCCTGAATTCAAAATGGATTAAATACATTTCCTCACCTGTCTACACACAATACTACATAATGACAAAGTGAAAACATGCTTAGACATTTTGCAAATTTATAGAAAATTAACTACAGAAATATCTAATTTATATAAGTACTCACACCCGAGTCAATACTTTGTAGAAGCACCTTTGGCAGCGATTACAGCTGTGCGTTGTCTTGGGTGTCTGTATCAGCTTTGCAGCCAAGACAACGCCATTCTCCCTTGCAGATTTTCTCAAGCTCTGTTAAGTTAGATGGGGAGTGGCGGTGAACACCGATCTTCAAGTCTTTCCACAGATTTAATGGTTTTCAAGTCTGGGCTTTGGCTGGGACACTCAAGTACTTTCACATTCTTGTTCTGAAGCCATTCCAGCGTTGCTTTGACTGTATGCTTAGGGTCATTGTCCTGTTGGAACATAAATTGTTGCCCCAGTCTAAGGTTGTCTGCACTCTGAAGCAGGTTCTCATCAAGGATTTACCTATATTTGTCTCCATTCATTGTTCCCTCTATCCTTACCAGTCTCCCTGCCGCTGAAAAGCATCCCCATAGCATGATGCTGCCACCACCATGCTTCACGGAAGGGATGGTGTTAGACGGGTGATGAGCTGTGCCTTGTCCTCTCCAGACATAGCGCTTTGCATTCAGGCCAGCGTTACATTTTTGTCTCAGAGCACAGAATATTTTTGCCTTATAACCTCAGAGTCTTTCACATGCCTTTTTGCCAACTCCAGAAGTGCTTTATGCCAACTCCAGGTGTGTCGTCATGTGCCTTTTTCTCAGGAGTGGCTTTCGTTTGGCCACTCTCCCATAAAGCCCAGATTGGTGAAGTGCTGTAGAGACAGTTGTCCTTCTAACAGGTTCTCCCATCTTAACCAATGAATTCTGTAGTTATGTCAGAGTGAACTCCCTGGCCAAGGTCCTTCTAGCCCGTTTGGTCGGACAACCAGCTCTAGGCAGAGTCTGGGTAGTTCCATATTTTTTAAATTGACCAATTATGGAGACCACTGTACTCTTGAAAACTTTCAACACTCTAGAAATTGTTTTATACCCTTCCCCAGATATATGCCTCATCACAATTCTATCCTGTGTGTGTGGGGGGGGGGGGCTACCTCAGGAGGTGGCAATGGCACAGCCACAGCTATACGGGTCTCTGGTTGACTTGGGACCACGACTGCGACTGGACCATTGGCCTCTGTAGCAGGCCGCTGACCAACACCCTCCACCCTGACGTCCTCCAAACCAGGAATAGAAGATAACTACATAGAAAACAAAATCAGGATGCACTGACATTATCATATTGGTATGCCCAGAGCAGCAAAACACAAACTAGTACAACAACATCAAAGACCGAGGAAAGTCCTATAGTATTGTATACAAAACAAATACAGGAGCTGGGTAACCTACCTTTGCTTCCAAAATGCTAAGTGTAGTTTCAATCTGCTGTATCCGAAGTGATATGGAGGCAAGTTTCTCTTCGCAAACTGTCGAAAAACGATTGAGGAATCGGACAGTGTGCACTATGAACTGGTTGAGATAGGCAACGACTCTCCTCTGTTGTATGGCTGGGACCTGCGACCATAGCATTCAGTATCATGAAGAAAATGCTATGTTTATTTGTTTACAGAGATGGGGAGTTCAAAAACATTTACTACACATACTCATTAGATACAACATTTACTTGGTTACATTCTTTATCTGAGTCATTAATCTTGTTGACAAAAATACATGGCTAAGTTAGCTACACTACAGTAGCCTCCAAGATAACTTCGGCTACGGAAACCACTCACCTTGGTCAGATCAATTCCAGATCCCACAATCGGTAAACCGTCCTCGTCCATGCTTTTATCGTTTTGGCAAACGATCGTTTAACTAGTTATTACTTTGTTTAATAGTAATTGTTGACTGAAAATCTACAAAAGCGAGATGGACATTTTATTACGCTAGAGATGCTTCATGTGACTTCACTGTGACCCAAATCTGACGTCAAAATTATTCTGCTTTTTCGGGTATATTAGCCAATGAGGTGCTTAGTTTTCTTCTTCTTTATTGGAAATCAAAATGAACCCAAGGCTGAAGGTGCCTACCTCCACCTCCTGAACTGGAGGGTTAACAGTTCATTTTCACACATGTAGAGGGTTCAATGCACCACAAGGAGGTAGTACAGTACAATGGTTAATACATGTGCAGTGTCTCAAAACAAACCCCAATTCTGTTGATACAGGCAAGGATGACTTAGTTACTGTAATAGGGTTTGCAGAGATTATGAGTTAATGGATAAAGCCATCAACACAAACTTAATATTGATGATGCCTCAGATGCTATAGTCTTTTGGAGACAACACACAATGTGAGTGCCTGTGTATTGCACTGGATCAAGGCTGATTAGCTGTGAACTATTACTACAGACAGTAGGAGAGCAGTAGAACCAAAGAAAAACAAAACACAGGAAACCAAAAATGCTCTCCAACTTGACCTCAATCTGAACTCAAAAACGATTCCAACCGTTTTATTTGAAATGGACTTGCGCTGAAACAAGAGCCCCTTAAACTTGATGTAAACCAGAAATGAAACCCTCTAACCTGACCTAAAAGCAAACTGAAGCCATAGTCCATGCCCAGCATTGCCCACCTGATCGTAAACGAGTCTTAAAGCCCAGTCCATGCCAATTCAACCTAGTTCAACAGGCAGGAAGAGTCTCTACCCAGTTTCAAACAAAATTGTTAGGAAGAACTCAACAAAAAAATCTAAGCTGACCTCCTAAGTCAGACCCTATCCAGAAAGTGTTGGGAGCAGATCACTTTTTAAACCAGCAGCATATTGATTTATATGCGACTGTAATTGCTTCAGTGTGTCCTGGATGACTCCCCCATAATTGAGGCCTGGCAGAGCCTCTTCCCTGGACATACTCTGAGCCAGGCAGCGGGCAGAGGAGTACCGCACCCACTCCCCTCCCCTACCCTACCCTCCGCTAGGGAGTGAGCAGTGGATGGTTACCCCCTTACCCCCAAGCCACTCTATCATACCGTGAGGAGTGAACTGCTCTGTCAGAGCTTCCCATGCATGTTTCACACAAACAAGTTCACTCTGCTGACAGGTCTTTCTGCAGTATGGAGTACTCTATAGGGTTACTTACAGAACAGGTTTCTTTACTTAGAGGGGGTCCTCTGAGAGTGTAGTTTGGTGGGGTATAGACAGCTTACAGTAATTAAAAAGCTATGTTTCTCAGGGTTTTTCCTACTGGCAACTTGTACATACTTGAATTGTATTGGTATCATTGTATCACCCAGGATTTGCATAGTGTTCACTGTTTTGACAGAATCCTGTGTCTGCTTGTAGGCACGTTAACATTGATAGGATGAATAGTCTCAGACGGACTTTCCTATGTGTCATAAAAAAGAGAGTTTGGGCATTTTGACAATGATTCAATAATGACAGCATTATTAAACATTGTTAATAAAGGCATGGCTCTTAATAATAGAACTGTGATACTGCAAGTTGAGGAGTAGCTTTCTCCGGTATCACAGGATAGCTGGGTAATATTAGCTATTTTATAAACTTTGTTAACATGATTTCTGAATGTCTTCTGAGTATGGTTGCAAAATTCCATGAATTTTCAATAAATTCCTTGGTTTTCCAAAAATCCTGGTTGGAGGATTCCGGACTTCCTGCTTATTCCCTCCTGATTCCGGGAATCCTCCAACCAGAATTTTGGGAAACCAGGGAATTTATTGTTCCTAGAATTTTGCAATCCTACTTCTGAGCACACTTGGCTATTTCTGCTAACTTTCTCTTACGGGAATCCAGCATGTTCATCAATCAGACACGGACAGTTAAACTATCATAGAACAGTATTTAAATTGGGATTTGATCATCAACAGGCGCCATGGAATTTCCTGCCCACTTCACCGAAACATTTGTGACCCCTACATGTTGCTGCGGCAACGGCGAGTATCAAAACAAGCACCCCTCTCGCTCTGCTGCTCCATGACGCACCTTTATTTCTTCCATATGAACAGACATGGTATGGCACCTAAATATGTCTTTGATAATACATGCACACACATCAGCACCCCACCCCTATTTTTTCATTTAAACCCACTCCACATCACTGAGTAGATTAAATACAGAAAAAAACACGAAATTACCCCCTCTCTCAAACAATGTATAGCTTACGTTCCCTAGTTCATATGAAGATTTTTGGGGTTCAAATCACTGATCAGAGAAGTACAGCCTAACTCACAGAGCTATCTCAAACTAATCAAGAGGGAATAGTTCACCCCATTTAAGATCAATGCTATGAAGGAGAAGAATGAAACAGGGTTGAGAGCACAGAGTCTAAGTGCTCTCTCAGCCCTGTGTGTGTCCTCATGTGAACTTAAAATGCTTATCTTTCTCATATACTCATCTGTATGCTGGACCATTGTCTTTACCTCTGGCCTGGCTGTAAGCAGGTTTGGCAGGTCAGTCCAGACAGAGGACGCTGTCAACACCTCTTCCCTGTCCAGAATCCCTGTGAGTGAAAACAAGCCTTTTCCTGGTCAATGAGTTCAAGTGGGTCGGAGAGACAGAGAGAGAGAGACAGACAGAGAGAGAGAGAGAGAGAGAGAGAGAGAGAGAGAGAGAGAGAGAGAAGGGCAGTCAGACAGAAACTGAGAAGGAGACAGAGAGAGAGAGAGAGAGAGAGAGAGAGAGAGAGAGAGAGAGAGAGAGAGAGAGAGAGAGAGAGAGAGAGAGAGAGAGAGAGAGAGAGAGAGAGAGCTGGCAGGGGGTAGAACCCTGAGTGCAGCATATTAGAGTGGGCAGGAGAAGGAAAGGAAGGTCAGTCTACTACTGCATTGGGGGATAATCAGACAAGAATAGACCATCATTATAGCCATACTCCAGCAGTAACGATAACAGTCATATTTGTCATAATTTATGGAAGTGAGACTTATAATCACCTGGGAAGATTGTTGCCAAATCAGATGAGCTTTTCATCAGAAAAAACGGATTGATGTTGAGGTTTATGTACATTTCTTGGAACCAGACAAGTTTTATTTTGCATGCCCTGATCTGACAAGGTCAGCTCAAGCAGCTTTGTTTTTAATCAGGGGTGCATCATTCTTCACTATTATATGGTTACTCGTCACCATGACGAAATACACAGCAAGGAGTAAAAATGCATATGGTTCTTTGGAGGCAGTAGGCTTTGGGTTGGAAAGGATGTTGGATAGGATGTTGGTGTTAATCATATTTATCAAGGCATCTTCAAACTTTTTATATTCCCTGTTGTGCTCATCCACTTAACATATCAGTGAAAACTGCATATATTAGGTTTAAATAGGTGAATTGAATGTCCTCATACATCCGGTGACCGTCTTTGAATGTGCTTGCATGTTATGACCCACTTTGGTGGCGTTATAAGGTGTCATCTTTGCCTGTCTGTGTCCACGCACTGGCCTCTCTGGATATGTCCTTGTTTTTTTTTGTGATAGGCTGACACTGTCTGAGCTAACTGGATCAGTGCTGCTGATGTCCTGCTTTATGATTGGGCCAACACTGATCTCCTGTTTAGTGATTGGATCAGTGCTGATCTCTTATCTTTTCTGGCGAAATCAACCCTCTTTAAGCCCTGGGACAATTAGGCAGTGGTCTTTCAAAACCCTGCCCTTTATTGTAAAAAAAGAGGATTGTCCTATTCAAGGGCACACATATTTGCCATGGAAAGAGTGATGTTGTCAAGTCAACAGATACTGAGACACATGTCAATTCAAGGGAAGAGCAAGGTGTAGATTCAATGATTGGGAAAAAGCCACATTTGGGCTGTCAAGTGGCAATGCGTTGTTCAGTGACAAACACTGACTGGTCTAATATTTGCATTGTGAAATATGATTTATAGCCATAGTGTGAGCAGATAGACCTGACAAGAGGACATTTAAAACGACATGTATAAAACTACATGAATAATCAGGTGGTTAGATGTGTGATTTTAATCTTGATGACCTGAGGACAGGGATGATATTCACATATGAATATAAACGTTTATGAATTGTATCCAACAAGAAACCAATGTTCAGGCTATCCATTAAAACCGCTGACTGTGCGCGCACTGCACATAAACACTCAAACGTTCTAATTTATGAAAATAGTTCAATCATAATGATGAATAAGCACACTAAATCAAAAGTTGGAGATAGATATGTATGCAATAGATGATGAATATGAAGACACATAGACAACATTTGGCACATCAATTACGCACGAGTGCTTCGTGGACAATAATTATATTTTCCAACGGCTATAACAACTCATTAATTGAGAAACGCGGGTGGCATGGGTCTTGTTTTATCTTGAACTACTAACCAAGTCTTAAATACATCCAAATTCAATCCCATTCTAAGAAAAGTATAAGTGATGACGTTATTTGAATTTGTGCCCAAAATCCTTAATGAATAACTTAGGATGAGGAGAAGGCAAATGCTGCCCCAGCTGTTTCCTGTTGAAAATGTCTGTGTAATGTAGATACATGTGAGGGATTTTCTCTCTAAATCCGTCTCCTGTTCGCTAAATCTCACTTCTACAAAACGAGCCTGCGCAATGGAACAAAGTCGGAATATTGAGATGTGACATTGCCTGCATCTTATCCTCTTTCTCACTGTTTTTAATGACTTCAAACAAGTTAATTTTTTCTGGGCTTTGTCGTGCGGAGACCCGTGGGGATGTCTAGCGGTCATTTCTTTCAGAGGCATTTATGTGATGTCTTCAAGGTAACTTTAACTCATTTCCTTTGACACCAGATTGTCACCTTACATACTACTGATTTATTTGCAGTATCAAAGCACACATTAATAAAGACCCATGTTTGATTATAGCAGATGATTTTGGTTCAGGGATTTAAGGTAAAAATCGTTTTTATTATAGACTATTTCAAATAGTCTCTATCAGAACATGTCAGCAGGTAGATTTACATGCACGTTTGACTGTTTTCACATATACATTATATGTAGCCTAGCTATAACATTTACTTTAATTTAATTTACGAAAATAAGGTTATGTTGGCATGTCTGCGTGCATGAGTTAACACACTCGTGTGGATGTTTCAATGCGTTTCCAGCATGAGTTTCGACACGTTTGCGCAGTGCGCGCTGACCGGTCCCGTTTCTATGAATATAAACCATCACTAATGCAGCTGCATACGTTACTGAACTTTCAAAGTAATTTCTGCTGACTCCCTATTTGGATAACACATTGGATTGTAGGAAAACAAACAATAAGGAAAGGCTTAAGGCGTCTAAGAAGGCGCACTTTGGGCAGGATAACTATGTAGTAGGGGTTGTGATGTATATGAATCCGGTGTATATTCTCTTTATTATGTAAATTTGTCCCGTTATCCTCCATCTGCTGGGTTTGGCGCATGAACCGTTTTCCATCTCATATTTGGATAGGCAAGATCCTTGGCTCTGTGGCTCGTTTTTGGAGCTGAAAATGAGAGAAAGCAAGGGCATCGTTGCATTATCTTAAAACTAAGCCTACTTAAAGAAGATAAACCACTGTTTGGGAACAAACGATTTTAAAGATATCTTATCGCATTGATTTATGCATTCGTTTTATGCATACCTTTCTCGCTGTGTGACTAATTCCTATGCAATTGTTCTTTATTATGACACCCCAAAGGATTGATTATCGGGTTGTGAAACATAACTGTCTGATGGCTGCTGGAGGTAGGGATATTATCAGTGACATAGCATCTAGCCTACTCGAAGCCTACAGAGAAGATAATGATGTGTATGATCTTCGCACCGGGAAAGCACCCTCTTTTCCCAGGAAGCGGCTATTGCATCCTACTACGCTTGTAAGGGTTAATAAACTTCAAGGGCCGTATGTGCGTAAATCGTGCGTAAATCGTGACCATAATTCATAGACTGGTATTATTGTAGGATATTTGAATTATAATTGCGTGATTGCTTTGGAAGTCACGGTTCCATAGACACCTGTTCCTTAACTTATTGTGAACCTATTGGAAAACCTAGCTATATATTTCGCTAATTTATAGTAATCAAAACTGATAATGACGAAGATGTTGAAATAGGCTTGTGAAGGCGTATGAAATCACTGCCATCAAGTTATACTGACACTGGTGAAATAGGATATGGGCGGTGAGATGACGACATTCTCTGCCTGCCATGCCCTACTAACTGTGCCCTTCTCCCCATTGAACGCAGTCTGCGATGTGCTGTATCTCCTGTACCCACACCCTCTCACTGCTGTTGTGCGTCCTAACCCTGACTCCGGCGGCAACAGGGGCGGGGCCCGAGACCCTGTGTGGGGCGGAGCTGGTGGACACGCTGCAGTTTGTGTGTGGAGACAGAGGCTTTTATTTCAGTAAGTGCACCTTTTATTTATTCATAAAGGATTGCTGCTCTATTCTCCCAAAGCGCTAGTGCGCAACCTTATAAATTAAACAGCATCAGATCTCTCTCATCTGGCCTTCGCTTTCTAATAAGAATTCCCTCCGTCTTTTTCCTTGCTCCTATTAAACATTTCAGCTGTAGACTTATCAGATTTGAAAGAGATGACGCGTATAGAAGCCTATGTATATTTTGTCTCGACCCCTGATTGTGATGGACTTCTGACTTAGACTAATGTAATATATAGAATCACATGATGCAATGCCCTTGAAGTAGGAGTGACGTTATGTGGGTTGCTGTAAATGAAGTGTGGAATGATGTTAAACAGCTATATGTATATTATGCTCATGCGAACAGCTGCTGGGTCTATGGGGATGGGGCTTTAAGTGGACTTGAGGCTGACTATCTGTAAGAAGGAGGGGGGGGGGGGGGGGGGGGAGATAAATGTTGCAGCGAATTATTTTTCCACCAGAAATGGGGAAAGCTACCCAAAGAAAACCATCCACTAAGAATCCAGGACTTAAATCTCCTATTTTCCGTTGGAGGCACAAAGGCCAGAACAGCATGCGATATATGGCAGTGCTGAGCTGTGTCAAGGTGTTGCGTTCTCCCACTCAGCAGTAGCCAGTGTTCCTATGACATGGACCCTGATCCTTCCCTCAGGGGACTACTTCTTCCCATTAGAACCATGGACTCAGAAATGTTGTGGTTTGGCTCATTAGTGCCAAATACTGAATGTGGTGCCTTGAGGGTCCCTATCTGGTATTGAATGAAATCACTGCACATGCAAGTGAAAGGTCTCTCTTTACCACCTCTCCCAGGCTAAACAATTATTGTACACCATATTTTCGTAAAACTGACATTGACATATCAATCATCTTGAAAGAGGCTCTGTGCTCCAACTTAATCAGAATTTAATTCAGACTTGTATTACATCATGTTAGTTTCTCAGCAAACGCACAACCATGTACTTTGGAATGCCACTTTGAAAGTTATCTTGAGTGGGTGGAGGGTTTTTGATTAGTTGTGACAGTTGAGAATATTTGATTGCGTGATAACAATTTTTCTGTGAACTTGATGAAATATTTAATAAAGACTTTTGATGAGGTGGGAGACTGTCTAGGATATTTGATGATGTGAGACTATGAAAGGGGTTTATTCTCGGAGTGTTTAAGGGATTTCTGAACCTTTTTTTTTGGAATAGAATCTTGAGTTGCCAGAACTTGCCACACTGCCAAATATTGTATTTGCAATTTAACTGTATCTTCAACAAGAGTATTCTATTATGATTAATTGATTAACCGAACAATGGACGAAAACATCAAATCATTCCAATCATGAACTTACAGACCTCAGATATACCTTATCTGGCTCTGGGAATTCAATCTGTCAAGGTTTGGAATTAGACTGCATAGCTCCATGTAACTGTATACTGTGCTGTGCGATCATTGAGCTGCAAAGTGCCCATCCATCAATGCCTTGTTCTTGTGTTAAAAAAGGTACATTGAGTCTAGGACATTTTAGGCACACTTCATCCTTTCTGGAAAGGAACGGTGAGGTATGTACAGCGGGGTACTCGCTGGGTGGACAGTATGCCTCTCTCTCCTGCTGTCAGATGGAACCACATTTATAACAATGAGTCTTTAGGTGAGGTATCTGGAGAATCAATTTTCGTCTCTGTCGTCTCTTGCACTGGGGAGTGTGACAGCTCCGTGCGGCCGTCAGGTCTGGTCTGCTCCCGACCTAAACTCTTCCCCTCCAGTCTGTTGCACCATGTTGAACTTGGCAGCCACCGCAGTGATGATGTGTCCCCAGAGTGTTGCAGTGACACTGGGCTTTCTGTGGCCTGAGACGCAGGGCCAATCCACCTTACCCACCGTGTCACTGCTAAAGTAGCTGCACTTGCATTTCAAGACTTCAGATTTCATTACCTTGACAGAAATGTGAAATACTACTCGGTGGAAAAATATTTTATTGAAACAAAATGTGGTCTAAAGAAGAAAAACTAAATCCACAACCATAGTCAGTTTTTCCAATTATTAGCCTGACCTAGAAATCCTCAGTTGTCTTTGTAACGCTTTAGCAGGCAAACTCCTCCCGGGTTGAGTGGAGTAGAGTGGATATACAGGCATACCATGAATCTGGTCTTCATGGGGGTCTTTTGGACAGAATCTGGATAACCCCAGTCTTCAAATAGGAACACTGGACGACAGGAAAATTGGGAGGACAAATCGGTAGAAACATTCTCAGATCAGTGAGGTACTGTAGAATCTCTGGAAGACATGAATCAACTCTTCCTGAGATTTTATTCTAGATCACACCCACTTCCTGTAATGTACTCTGGATGGAGCTGGTTATTCTATTCTGAAGAATCTCACAGTCTAAAAGTGAACCACTATGATGCACCTACACTCCAGAGTGCTAGGATGTGGAAAATTACAACTGAGTAAAAATTAAAAAGGACTTCTATGGCATACCATCTTTCTCTTAGTAACTCCATAAATAAAATGTCATGGCATATACCAAATCTCTAATGTGGCTGATGCTGGGAGTATTCGTAAATGTATTAGTCATATACGTTTTTGTCATATGGAACCATGTCAGGGTCAGAGATAAACCTGATCAGCAAAAGGCAAAGAGATTCAGCCACACAGGGCAATAGACAAACCAGTCTTTTTGTCTCATAACGCCATGTCATAAGCCACTAGCTCAGAGAGAGTTGTACATGAGAGACATTTATAGTTGGGATGAAAACAAATTCAGATTGGCACTGTGCCATCTCCCTCCCAACAGCATGTACTTTAAACAGCATGAGGAACAGAGGAGGGGAGTAAATTGCTTTTAAGCAGCCATTGATGAGCCATCCTATCCTTTGTCAGCCTTGTTTGTCTCTCTGTGTCTGTTCTATTTGAAGCAGCTGGAGTAGGAGAGTGGAGAACGTGTAAACAGCACATCAGCCTCGCTACACACAGCTAGGCCTTGTCCCGGAGCAGCAGGGGATTATGGGGGGATTACAGGATGATCAGGATGCCCCCCCTCCCTCCACCACCCCACCTCGCTAGTTTTACATACTGGCACTCAGCACTAAAGAAAGAAAGGCTTCCTGTTTGCACTTAGTGTGCATTCTGTCACTGTGAAAAGGTGTTGTTTTTCCATGGAAGGCTGAAATGAGAAGAACTACTCTGCAGAACAAAGAGATGTCTCCTGAAAAGTTTGTAGTCAAGACAGTTGAAATAAACCTGTTCTATTGGAACTGTGGACCAGGCTTGACCATAAAGAACTCGTACTGATATTGTACACATTGTGCCCACATTATTGTAGCCTACAGTTACATTTGGCTAAAACTTAAACTTAAACCCTTGTAAATGGTTCCTAGACTGTACCTAGCCAGAGTTAGCCTGCTTTTGAAATGCCTGGCCCATCCAGTCTATCCCACCCCACGAGACCCTAACTCACTGAGTTAGGATCCTCAATACCCTTACATACTGGCTTTTAATTGCCTAACAAAAGCAGACGAAACCTCAGTTGAAAATGTGAGGGAAATTTAGCTAGGCTATAAACTCTTTGTGGTACCAGTGATAAAGAGGTAGTTTCCAGGTCTATAGCAGCTTTCGTAGTCCCCGACAAACCATAAACTCCCTGACACTCCACAGGCAGTGCGCTGCAGCGGCTCCAAGAATCCACAGTTTTTTATTAACCACGGCGAGGCTGTAAAACTCAGATCCTTGCTGTGCCCACTCTGGAGGAGAGCCTTCTCTTTCCAGCCTTACTTGTTTGAGGAATGTGAGCTATGTGCTGCTGTGTCTCCAGCATAGCTCTATCCAAGTAGCAGGATGGAGCAGTAAGTGGCCCGCCTCTTTGACTTTTGTCATGAGCTGAAATAAAAGATCCCAGAAATGTTCCATACACACAAAAAGCTTATTTCTCTCCAATCTTGTGAGCATTTCTCTTTTGCCCAGATAATCCATCCACCTGACAGGTGTGGCATATCAAGAAGCTGATTAAAAGGCCACTCTAAAATGTGCAGTTTTGTCACACCACACAATGTCAGAGATTTCTCAAGTTTTGAGGGAGTGTGCAATTGGCTTGCTGACTGTAATAATGTCCAGCAGAGCTGTTGCCAGAGAATTGAATGTTAATTTCTCTACCATAAGCCGCCTCCAACGTCGTTTTAGAGAATTTGGCAGTAAGTCCAACCGGCCTCACAACCGTAGACCACTTGTAACCACTCCAGCCCAGGGCCTTCTTCACTTGCGGGATCTTCTGAGACCAGCCACCCGGACAGCTGATTAAACTGAGGAGTATTTCTGTCTGTAATAAAGCCCTTTTGTGGGGGAAAACTAATTCTGATTGGCTGGGCCTGGCTTCCCAGTGGGTGGGTCTATGCCCTCCCAGGCCCACCCATGGCTGCACCCCTGCCCAGTCATGTGAAATCCATAGATTAAGGCCTAATTCATTTATTTCAATTGACTGATTTCCTTATTTGAACTGTAACTCAGTAAAAACATTGAAATTGTTGCATGTTGTGTTTATATTTTTGTTCAGTATACATGACAAATAAAATCTCATAGTAACTTCAGCATGATCATAAGCACAATAATGATAGTTAAAACTTCATGAAAAAAAGAAATTTCCCACCAGTTTTTGGTATGGTTTATAGTTGAACCCATGCCTCTGCTGTTGCGGCACTACTGCCAAAATGTCAATGCTGCTTGGCCAAAAGGTCTCTCTAGCTTGTGTGCAGATCAGTCAGATTGATCTAAACAGGCTGCCTTGCTCTTCAGCTAAGGCATTGCCGATTGAACTGACAAAGATCCCAGTGTGATCAAAACGTTGTCTTGTGTGCATCTCAATAAATCACTGGGGAGCATTACAGAGTTGCGACATTCCTTCTTTCAAGGCATCATGGAGCTTCTCACTATGCAGCCAAACAATTGTTCTGTGGCACTTAGATCTCAATCTAATCTATACACCCTCATTCACCCTACAAAAAGGGGCAAATGGGCCCCCCTTCCATCCAATAGATGCATGCAACAACACACAAACAACACCAAAACAAAACGGCACCCTAATCTGTAGTAGTCTGTGTCTGTCTACGACACAGTGACACAAACAAAAGACGTGAAGCCTACCACTAATCTGCTGTGCCCTGAATGGCTGCGACCACACTCCCAAACAATAGCCGTTACCAATCACCACGGATCCCCCTTCTCAAACTGCCTCTGTCTCTCACACCATGCACCGGACCGGATGGCCACACCACACGGCAGGCAGGCAAAGGTGGTTTGTCTGAGTTTGTTTACGACGACAGCACACAAGACAACAACTCTTTGTTCATGGTGGATTACAGGCAGTGATCCCTTGAAACGTGGCACAAAAAACCTTCCACAACCTATTCCACCTGATTACTGATGCTTTCTGCTTTTTAAAACCAGCTTCAGCTGATTATTCTACATGTTAAAACCTGCATCCAGCTGATTTTTCTCTCCTCTCCAGCTGTTTGTTCAGAAGGTTACAGGTTATTTTGATAATAATAGCGGATGTTAATTTGGAGGGCTTTATTAGGAGGAATTGGAAAACAGGGCCAGAAAGCTACGCACAGCACAGTCGAATCCTGGCTCACAATACAACCTGTCTGATTGAATAATCACAAGCTCGGCCTCGTAAGAAGGTTTCCCTCGTCATGAAAATTCCTTGTTACATGTCAGCAACAATGGTTAAGTGACAATTTATCATGGTTTATTCTGGCTTAATTACAACATGCTACAGATGAGATCTTATAGTGGTTTACTGATGCCATTCAGTTAACATGCACTCCGCAATCTTAAGCGCAAACATTTGCATGAACTGGATTTGTAACACAAATTGCAAAATACATATCAAACAAAATGGATGACATTGTAAACCTTTTTTTTTAATGTATTAGCATATACATAAGGGAAATGTGTTGCACATCTTTAACTGGGCTCAGATCATCATACAGGGGAGGTCTGGGGTCTATAACTATGAGAGAACTAGCTCTTTGTACTCAGCACCTTGCCTGCTGTGTCAGCTATTCTTGATGTCCACTGCAGCACCTTCAACCTTTTAGCCAGTATAGAACCCTCTCAACTTCAACCTTTTAGCAAGAATAGAACCATATCAGCTTCAACCTTTTAGCAAGAATAGAACCATATCATTTTCAACCTTTTAGCAAGTATAGAACCCTCTTATCTTCAACCTTTTAGCCAGTATAGAACCCTCTCATTTTCAACCTTTTAGCAATATAGAACCCTCTAACCTTCAACCTTTTTGCCAGTATAGAACCCTCTCATTTTCAACTATCCATGAACACACACTGTATCTCATCATCTGACTTGAGAACAGTGTTTTCTCTCACACACAGTCCATAATCTTTCTTCAAACTGTACCCAGGGTCCTGACTGAGGACTGTGGAGAGATGCATCTGTTTCTGAATTGGAGCACCTCTCCATCCAAAACAACATTGTCAAGACAAGGAAGGCAGAGAGCAGAAGTTAATGCACTTTGTCAGCACTGGCTGGCTCCCGAGCCAAGAGCTATTAACTCTGAAAGGGAAAGGCATTTCCTCCTTGTAAATGCCATATTACATTATTATTATTTCATTTGGTAACAGGGAAAAGCCTATCAGGGCTATATTGCCCTAGGTGAGTGGGGAATTGTAAATGGAGAGTGGGACCAATCATAGCATGCCACTGAAAGAAAGTGGGTTTGGAGAGAGGGAGTCGAAAGCTGTTGGCATTCAGGTGTCAAAGCAACTCCTCCTAACTTCCTCCTCCCTTCCACTCACATCACTATAGAGGGTGACTTGGGTTCTCAGAGAAGTGCTCAAATTCAGATTCATACTGAAGAGGACCAGAACTCCAAGTGAGCCTCTCTGTCTTTGCACCACAGGAGGGGCTGCTGGGGGGATGGAGTGAATGGACTGGTATCGAACACATGGAAACCATGTGTGTGATGTGTTTTATACCATTCCATCTATTCTCTTCCTGACATTACTATGTGAATGAAATGACCAACCCCGCCAGAGGGTGTGGCTTAGGCCTGGGCCTGCTTTCTCTGCAGGCTGATTGGGCCCCGAGGGGTTGAGGTTTGACCTCGCTGGCAACGCCTCAGGGTTAAAGATAATGGGTCTAAAATGTCCGAACGTGATATTCTCAACATTAGGGTGACTGTGACCTCTTTTTACTGGGGCACGGCTGCCAAAAAGTGTCCGCACAGTGCGATGCGATACCCTGTAAATTTTACAGTGAAGCAATCAATGTCATTAACGCTGTCCATATATCATAATAATCAGGTCCACGACCTGGCAGTTAGCACTCAGCTATTACAGGGCCCAGGGCCTGGCGCACGGCCACAAATTACTGCAGCTCTTTGGATTAATTCAGCTCACGGATATAAGACCTTTCAGGACATCTGCACTAAAGAAGTTGGTCCATATCCAAAACTGAAATGGGTTATGTTGTATATGATCCCATTGGCTCTTTTAAAGCACCTGTGGTTGACTTAACATACCGTGACACAACACTTAACATGCCCAAGACCTTAACCTCAACGTTTAACTTCGACCTATAGCATGAAGACAAACATACATGGAGGTCCAAAAATTATAATCCTAAACAACAAGTTGTCTTCAGTTATCTTTTCTATTCACTTACAGAACAAACTGGAACAACAACTTTCCATGCTCTCTACATGCTCTCTACATGCTCTCTACATGCTCTTTACATGCTCTCTACATGCTCTCTACATGCTCTCTACATGCTCTTTACATGCTCTCTACATGCTCTCTACATGCTCTTTACATGCTCTCTACATGCTCTTTACATGCTCTCTACATGCTCTTTACATGCTCTCTACATGCTCTTTACTTGATCTTTACATTATCTTTACATTATCTTTACAATTAATTTATATTATCTTTACATGATCTCTACATGCTCTCTACATGCTCTTTACATGATCTCTACATGCTCTCTACATGCTCTTTACATAATCTTTACGTGCTCTTTACATGATCTTTACATTCTCTCTACATGTTCTCTACAGGCTTTCTACATGATCTTTACATGATCTTTACATGATCTTCACATGCTCTCTACATGCTCTCTACATGCCCTCTACATGCTCTCTACATGCTCTCTAAATGCTCTCTACATGCTCTTTACATGATCTTTACATGCTCTTTACATCTTCACATGTAGTAACACAAATTCTTCTTCCATTCTGTCTCTCCAGGTAAACCAACGGGCTATGGTCCCAGTTCACGGCGGTCACATAACCGTGGTATTGTGGATGAGTGCTGCTTCCAGAGTTGCGAGCTGCGGCGGCTCGAAATGTACTGTGCCCCTGTCAAGTCTGGCAAGGCAGCTCGCTCTGTGCGCGCACAGCGCCACACAGACATGCCAAGAACACCTAAGGTTAGTACTGCAGTGCAAAACGTGGACAGAGGCACAGAGCGTAGGACAGCACAGCACCCAGACAAGACAAAAACCAAGAAGGTGAGCACAGCACCAAACAGATATACATCATAAGAGGATACACAGTTGACATCAGCGAAACAGAATGCACAGATATAGAACATTGTAATGGGTATTTCAATATATTTGATTGCATTGGTGTTAGATCGTATGTAAGGCTTTTTCCAGAGCATGCACTCCAAGTTAAGACGTTAAGGCTGATGAGCAGAAAAAACACCAATAACTGACTTTTACCCCTTAGATAGTGGCTTACTATTCCATTGTGGGCAATAAATTACCACTTGGGAAAACAAATGTGTCATATCTCAACGGTTTTATTATTTTTCCTGACAGAAACCTTTATCTGGGCATAGTCACACATCTTGCAAGGTAGGCTGTTTGTCATTCACTACTGCAGTGGTACTTTCCTACTATAACTACAAAGAACAAAAATATAAACGCGACATGCAACAATTTCAAAGATTTAACTGAGTTCTAGTTCAAAAAAGGAAATAAGTCAATTGAAATAAATCATTTTGGATATCACGACTGGGAATAAAGATATCCATCTGTTGGTCACAGATATATATTTTTTTAAAGGTAGGGGTGTGGATCAGAAAACCAGTCAGTATCTGGTGTGACCAACATTTGCCTCATGCAGTGCGACACATCTCCTTCGCATAGAGATGTTCAAGCTGTTGACCGTGTCCTGTGGAATATTGTCCCACTCCTCTTCATTGGCTGTGCGAAGTTGCTGGATATTGGCGTGAACTGGAACACGGTGTCGTACACACCGATCCAGAGCATCCCAAACATGCTCAATGGGTGACATGTCTGGTGAGTATGCAGGCCATGGAAGAACTGGGACTTTTTCAGCTTGCAGGAATTGTATACAGATCCTTGCATCATTGGGCTGTGCATTATCATGCTGAAACACGAGGTGATGGCGGCGGGCGAATGTCACGACAATGTGCCTCAGGATCTCGTCACAGTATCTCAATAAAATGCAATGTTGTTTATTGTGCGTAGCTTATGTCTGCCCATACCATAACCCTACCTGTGATGGCTTGGTTGTGGTAAGGCCTCTTACTCCCACCTAGGGGAGGAGAGAGGCACACAACCAAGTCATCACACATTATTAGGGAGATGATCATCCCCAATCGGAGACAGCTGTATAGCGTTGTCTCTGATTGGGGATAGTATTTAGACTCCACACACAGCCACCTGTGTGTGGATCATTGTCTGTTGTGTTTGTCTGCACTGCCTGCAACACAAAGTAAGTCACCGTGTTTTTGTTTGTTATCGTGTTTTTGTTTTCACTCTCCTTTTTAGTTGTTAATGCTTCGTGAGAACAACTCATTATCAATAAAAAGGATGACACTTCACCAGCGCTCCGTATATCGTCCCATTAATACTACGCACCGTGACAGAATGATCCACCCTCCTGGGACGCAACGAGAGAAGACAGTGGTAGACATCCTCTACGATATGGGGAAATTATCGAAAGAGGATGTCTACCATTATCATGCGGTGGAGGAAGGCTGGGGTCCGGAGCAACCGAGGCGCCGGAGACGGAGGACACGTCACCGGGCTAGGTTTGAGGACCAGCCTGGAGCCCAGAAAACCCCTCAAACAGATTTTGGGGGGGGGCTATGGGGGTGGTCGGGGATCGAGGGAGAAGAGCCCCGACCACTGCACTCGTGGGGGTTCCAGGAGGAGCCCCTACAGCCGTGGGAACGGGAGTACAGAGAGGAGTCGGAGGAAGACGACGACGATGTGCTTCTGTTCCCTCACTCGTGGGGGTTCCCGGAGGAACCCTCACAGGATGGGGATTGGCGGTGGAGTAGGCACGACAGGGACAGTCGTGCTCCAGCGCCAGTTCCCAGTCCGGTGCCTCCAGCGCCGGTCCAGAGTCGGAGGAGGAGGAGACCGACTCAGCGCACCAAACCATCGGTGCGCAACGCTAGCCTGGTGAGTCCCGTGCCAGCTAAACGCAACAACCCAACAGTGCGTTTCCCCAGCCCGGCGCGACCCGAGCCAGCTCAACGCACCGACCCAACGGTGCGTTTCCCCAGCCAGGTACAGCCCGTTCCAGCTACTCGCACCAGACCAGTGGTGCGTTCCCCCAGCCCGGTACGGTCTGTGCCTACTCCTCGCACCCAACCTATGGTGCGTTTCCCCAGCCCGGCGCGACCCGTGCCAGCTCAACGCACCGACCCAACGGTGCATTTCCCCAGCCAGGTACAGCCCGCTCCAGCTACTCGCACCAGACCAGTGGTGCGTTCCCCCAGCCCGGTACGGTCTGTGCCTACTCCTCGCACCCAACCTATGGTGCGTGTCTCCAGCCCGGTGCGACCCGTGCCAGCTCCTCGCACCAGACCTATGGTGCGTGTCCCCAGTCCAGTACGCCCCGTGCCTACTCCTCGCACGGAGGCTACCGCGACGGTCGCCAGCCCAGCTCTGTGGTTGGAGACCATCTCTGCGTCGGTGCCCAGGGTGGGCACGACGTTCAGCCCCGCTGTGGAGCAGGAGCTCCATAGCGCGTCGGTGCCCAGTCTGGGGCCGACAGCCAGCCCAACCAGAGGGCTGGAAACCATCTCTGCGTCGGTGCCCAGGGTGGGCACGACGTTCAGCCCCGCTGTGGAGCAGGAGCTCCATAGCGCGTCGGTGCCCAGTCTGGGGCCGACAGCCAGCCCAACCAGTGGGCTGGAAACCATCTCTGCGTCGGTGCCCAGGGTGGGCACGACGTTCAGCCCCACCAGAGGGTTGGGAACCATCTCTGCGTCGGTGCCCAGGGTGGGCACGACGTTCAGTCCCGCTGTGGAGCAGGAGCTCCATAGCGTGTCGGTGCCCAGTCTGGGGCCGACAGCCAGACCAGCTGCAGGGCTGAAGACCACCTCTGCGTCGGTGCCCAGGGTGGGCAGGGCATCCAGCCTGAGGTCTCCTGTAAAGGTCAGCAGCCTGAGGCCTCCTGTGACGGTTAGCAGCCCGAGGTCCCCGGTGACGGTCAGCAGCCCGAGGTCCCCGGTGACGGTCAGCAGCCCGAGGTCCCCGGTGACGGTCAGCAGCCCGAGGTCCCCGGTGACGGTCAGCAGCCCGAGGTCCCCGGTGACGGTCAGCAGCCCGAGGTCCCCGGTGACGGTCAGCAGCCCGAGGTCCCCGGTGACGGTCAGCAGCCCGAGGTCCCCGGTGACGGTCAGCAGCCTGAAGTACCCGGTGACGGTCAGCAGCCCGAGGTCCCCGGTGACGGTCAGCAGCCCGAGGTCCCCGGTGACGGTCAGCAGCCCGAGGTCCCCGGCGACGGTCAGCAGCCCGAGGTCCCCGGCGACGGTCAGCAGCCCGAGGTCCCCGGCGACGGTCAGCAGCCCGAGGTCCCCGGCGAAGGTCAGCGCCACGCCACCTCCAGCGAGGGTCAGCGCCACGCCACCTCCAGCGAGGGTCAGCGCCACGCCACCTCCAGCGAAGGTCAGCGTCCCGGAGCCTCCAGCCACAGCTCAAGGCCTGGAGCCTCCTCCACCGGTGCCCAGTCCAGGGCCGGTCGTCTGCTTCGCTCCAGTGCCGGAGCAGTCCGCTCCACCGGTGCCCAGTCCGGGGCCGGTCATCTACGTCGCTCCAGTGACGGAGCAGTCCGCTCCACCGGTGCCCAGTCCGGGGCCGGTCGTCCACGTCGCTCCAGTGCCGGAGCAGTCCGCTCCACCGGTGCCCAGTCCGGGGCCGGTCGTCTACGTCGCTCCAGTGCCGGAGCAATCCGCTCCACCGGTGCCCAGTCCGGGGCCGGTCGTCTACGTCGCTCCAGAGACGGAGCAGTCCGCTCCACCGGTGCCCAGTCCGGGGCCGGTCGTCTACGTCGCTCCAGAGACGGAGCAGTCCGCTCCACCGGTGCCCAGTCCGGGGCCGGTCATCTGCGTCGCTCCAGTGCCGGAGCAGTCCGCTCCACCGGTGCCCAGTCCGGGGCCGGTCGTCTACGTCGCTCCAGGGAAGGAGCAGTCCGCTCCACCGGTGCCCAGTCCGGGGCCGGTTGTCAGCCCCTCTCCAGGGTCGAGGGCTCCCGCACCAGGGTCCAGACAGGACTTGGTGAATGGCGGGAGTACTGAGGGGGGAACCACCGCGCCGGGGTCCGGACCGGACCGGGCGTGCAACCGTGAGGTAGGAGGGAAGCTACTCTCACAGCCTGTGCCACGCCCGGAACCGGAACCGGAGCCCCCACCAGCAACCACCTCAGTACCCCGCCATGTCCCCCCTAGTTTTGGACATTTTTTTTTTTTTTTTGTCTTTCAGGAAGGGGGGGATTGTGTGTGCGATCGGGAGTCCGCACCTTGGGGGGGGGGTACTGTGATGGCTTGGTTGTGGTAAGGCCTCTTACTCCCACCTAGGGGAGGAGAGAGGCACACAACCAAGTCATCACACATTATTAGGGAGATGATCATCCCCAATCGGAGACAGCTGTATAGCGTTGTCTCTGATTGGGGATAGTATTTAGACTCCACACACAGCCACCTGTGTGTGGATCATTGTCTGTTGTGTTTGTCTGCACTGCCTGCAACACAAAGTAAGTCACCGTGTTTTTGTTTGTTATCGTGTTTTTGTTTTCACTCTCCTTTTTAGTTGTTAATGCTTCGTGAGAACAACTCATTATCAATAAAAAGGATGACACTTCACCAGCGCTCCGTATATCGTCCCATTAATACTACGCACCGTGACACTACCGCCACCATGGGGCACTCTGTTCACAACGTTAACATCAGCAAAACGCTTGCCCACACAATGCAATACATGCTGTCTGCCATCTGCCTGGTACAGTTGAAACAGGGATTCACCATGAACAGCACACTTCTCCAGCCATCGAAGGTGAGCATTTGCCCACTGAAGTCGGTTACAATGCCGAACTGCAGTCAGGTCAAGACCCTGGTGAGGACGACGAGCAAGCAGATGAGCTTCCCTGAGACGGTTTCTGACAGTTTGTGCAGAAATTCTTTGGTTGTGCAAACCCACAGCTTCATTAGCTGCAGGTGTGTGGCTGAAGGTGAAGAAGATGTGGATGTCCTGGGCTCGCGTGTTTACATGTGGTCTGCGGTTGTGAGACCGGTTGGACGTACTGCCAAATTCTCAAAAGAGAGAGAATTTGAAAAATTAACATTCAATTATCTGGCAACAGCTCTGGTGGACATTCCTGCAGTCAGCATTCCAATTGCACACTCCCTCAAAAACTTTAGAGTGGACATTTATTGTCCCCAGCACAAGGTGCAACTGTGTAATGATCATGCAGTTTAATCAGCTTCTTAATATGCCACACCTGTCAGGTGGATGGATTATCTTGGCAAAGGAGAAATGCTCACTGACAGGGATGTAAACAAAATGTGAGAGAAATACGCTTTTTGTGCCCATGGAAAAATGTCTGCAATCTTTTATTTCAGCTCATGAAACATTGGACCAACACTTTACATGTTGCGTTTATATTTTTGTTCAGTGTAGAATATGGCATGCTATGATTGGTCCCATGACTACCATCATATGTAATGCATACTTGTCATTGTTATGAGTAGCTATTTATACCTTCATTTAGTAGATACAAAATCAATGACTCCTTGACCAGGTTACAACAGAATACAGTCAGCATATTCAGAGTCATATATTGACTTCTTTGTGAGAATGAAGGAAATACAAGCACAGAATTTAATCAGTAATCAAGACCAGTCCAACCACAGTAGTCAACCCAACCAGAATAAGTGTTTCTTTGTTCTCCCTTGGTTTCTCAATCCCACCTGTGTGTCCGTGTCAACCTTTTAAGCTCGGACTTGGTGCATTTTACAACTCTCCTCTCAAAAAAGAAAGCCATTAGCGAAGAGGAGGAGGACTAAGTGGTTTTTGTGGTAGACCCATGGGCACTCTCTCCCCAGACAGATTCTACTTTCATACTGTACATTTTGTGCAGAAACCCTGGTCCTCAGGTTGCAACAGATTTGTGGCATGCTAGTTACAGAGGGTAATGGCATGCATATAATCACATTGATTTATTCATGTGCAGAGGGACATTGGGTTGAATGTCAGTGCTGCTCTGGTGGCTTGTGGTTTAAATATGACCTATCAGCTCTGGAAGGGAGGATACTCGATACTGTACTGTTTGTGCCTCTCACTATAGCAAAAGGTTGTAAAATCGTCACCCATTAATTGTACAGCTGTGTTGTTCTAGGCACAGGCACTGGGTTTTGACCAATAGCTGTTTTCTCCCACTCTCCTAATCCACTTATCTAGTGTATCTCCTCCTAAAAATCTGTTTCCCCCTCCACCCTTTTCAGGAGGTACATCAGAAGAACTCAAGTCGAGGAAACACAGGGGGAAGGAACTACCGAATGTAGAAGAAGACAGAAGCTAACGGACAGGAGGACAGCAGAGTATTGGGATGAGGGAAGGGTGTGGCCTTACCTGGTGCCCCTGTGGAATGGTTCACTGTAAAACAACAAAAGGTGGATAATGGTACTAAGCTAATGGTAATAAGCTTTGAGTGTAATAGACAGCTGTGAGTTAAAGTGCTGGGGTTATATGAGATATTTTGATTATTTTATACACTGCACCATTTCATATTGTAAGGAATTGTATTCCATGTCAAACCAATGTAACAGACTAGTTTAGCTGCTGACACATCAAAGAGCTTCTTCTTCTTATACCTCCATGTGTGAGCTGAGCTATAGTGCCCCTGGTGGCCTCTGATAGGCTCTGTGCTACATACAGCCAAAAGGAGGGCAGCCAGCAGACATGTTTTTTTTTACCTGTCTGCCTATGGGAGCCAATGGTCCATCCTCTTTACCTGAACTTTGAAAGAGTTTATACTTTACACTGAGAGGTTGGGCCATGTAAAGTAGTAACCCCCCAATTCTCATCTAATAACCACTGCTTTGATAATATATTAGAACCTCAAGATAACGTTATTTCAACTTCAGTCAGTTCTGGACAAAAGATGATTTCACTGTTTCATTGAGGCTGTTTATTTACTATTGTCTGCTTCAACAGACAATAAGCATATTACATGCAACCATACCATAAGAACCTGGCCCTGAGGCATCAATATGACCAGAGATCTATCCTGATGATACAATATTATTGTACTGCTATGCCATTCTAGTGAAACTGACAGTAATATTATATTCTGTACTGTAAACAGAAAGTTCTGAGGAGATTCAATTTCTATTTAATTTGTAAAGACTTACAGGAGATTCCCTAGGTCTAATTTGTGGTCTGATTAAAAATGGATCCTAATGCAGAGGACAGGACAGAGGGGCGCTAAAAATAGCCAGCTACAGGAAGACGATTAACGATTGATTTAACTTGGCCTGCATTCTTTTATTTTGTTAGCTTAGGGAGGGATCTTTGCTTCTTCTGTATGAACATGGACTGCATGGATTTTTCTTTTTTTTTAAAGGATGAAAGCAACACATATAGTTCACTCAAGTGAATGTTATGCAACTCAAATACTGTTAGACACACAGGAACACACACACCTACAAATAAACAGGAATGCAGTTGAAAAATACTGTGCACATACCCAAACACACACACACACACACACACACACACACACACACACACACACACACACACACACACACACACACACACACACACACACACACACACACAGACACACACACACACACACACAGTCTGTTTTGTAGCAAAGCCACTCAGAGCTCTGCTACTGTGAGCAAGGTTCACTCACTGGTTCCATCAGACCATGTTCTGAGAATTCCTGTGTTTGCATCAGAATTACAGAGAGTAATGGCTGTTTGCACAATCTGGACGTCTGACGGTCTTACTGTGCCATTTCAGTAACCTGACAACCCATCACATCTCTTCCTCCTCTGTCAGTGTATAATCAACCAATACTCCCATTTATTTTATGCTATGCATTCTTCTACTATCATTGTACATGATGGTGTCATATAGAAAAACCGTATTAAGAAAATCCTATCCACTGTATAATGGTGCTATTTTGTAGTTTGTTACGGTGGGCTAAAAACAGGAAGAGTTGTAGTTTGTAGTTTGTTACGGTGGGCTAAAACAGGAAGAGTTGTAGTTTGTAGTTTGTTACGGTGGGCTAAAACAGGAAAAGAAAGAGAGATGGCAAAGCTTATCGTTGGAGGTCGTCCCTTTTGCACAGCCTTGTGGCCACCATTTTATTAATAGTGTTTTTATTTGTAAGCGATTTCAATAAGGTATTAGTATAAGCGAGCAAATGTATGTGTGAAATCTGTGAATGCATGGAAAAAAAAGTATCATGTTGTGGTCCCAAGAAGGCAAAACGCTATTTTTTCTACTGTTTTTAAATTATTGTTACTCAATATAAATCCCTATGCCAAATAACTTGACAAAAAGCACTGTGAACTGTGATCCTTCAATAATATTAAGGTGTTAAAAGTCATAGTGTACTTTTGTTTGTCCTGAACGAAATGTATGTAAACGCACCACATTGATGATCAGAAAGCCAAGGCATTAACTCTTGCGAATATGTATGATTAAGGTTGAATGATTTGTTTAGTAAAACCATGCCTATGTGTTAAAGAGCTTAAGTGACACAGCAAATCAGATCTGGTTCTTAACAGCTCCCCACAAAGTAAGACATGCTTTATTTATTACAGCCTATTACAATTTTGGGTTGCTAAGGCATTTGGACATCAATAAAATGGGATAGAAAATGAGATATTATCAAAAAAAGTCTGCCCTAAAGTATTGATGTAGTACTTATAGCCATCCTTACATCTATCAGCAACCCACAGCTGCAATCATCACCACATACAGTACAATGTAGTTGTTGTGTAGGGGTTAAGATTAGGACTCCCGTCTTGTGCATTCACATATAGATAGGTATGGACGATATTGCCAGGTGAATTGAAAGCCAGGATGAGCTCTATGGCCGCATCCCATTTGACTCTTCGTGAGATGCATGAATGAGGTTTTAAACAAGGTTGTTGAGTTGTTCCTATTATCAGCACCATTGTCCTTCAGTGTCATATCACCAGACTGATACCAAAGATCTCAGCTAAATTAAGACACAATCTCATTCAACTTGCATGGTCAGCTTTGTATTTCATGAAAAGCAGTTTAGGTAAACTGACAACTGTCAATCATAAGCTATCCCATTTGATTGATGCCTCCATCCATCTGATCAGCTGTTCAGCTATGCTAATGCTGCTTGAGTGGTACAAGTGAAGGTTTCATTCATCCCCTGAGGCATACGCTGGTCAGACTGACCCCAGTTCAGTTCTACACTCTTAGGCTTCGGCTGTCCCCATAGAAGAACCCTTTTGGTTCCAGGTAGAACCCTTTTGGGTTCCATGTAAAAGTGGAAAGGGTTTTTCGTTGAATCCAAAAGGATTATACCTGGAACCAAAAAGGGTTCTTCATAGGGTTATCCTATGAGGACAGCCAAATAACCCTTTTAGGTTCTAGATAGTATAGTTCTCCCTGAAACAAAGCTGAAGATGGAAGTTTACCATGTGGGACTTTGTGGGACTGTCAATATGCAGGCATAAAGGATAATAATGGAGGCCTCTAGAGAGACAGGAACAGAGTAAAGCTATGAGGATGATAGAATGTAGATTTTTAATCCAGTTATCTGATTCCCAAAACACTATTTTGACTGATTCTTTGTCACCATTTATCTCACAATTAGCAGATACAATGTCACAAACAGGAATGAAAACGGTATTTTGAATTACATATAGGAACTTGACTATATCAAGCGCTCTAGAATAGGAAAACCTTTGAATTGATTGCCATGGGATTCCAAAGCTCACCATCATCTAAGAAACTGTTTAATTACAGCGCTGTTATTTCTGGTGCTCGATTGCCTTCTGTAGAAAATGTTTAAATACTGACAGATTGTTCACCATTCCTGCTGAATAAACCACTTGTCAACATTATGACAACGTCTGGACACTTATTTCATACCATTTGCCACGCTCATGTCAGAATGGCATCCATTAATAAAAGAACATGAAGATGTTTTTACCACCGTTGCTTGGCAACCAAACATAAGAAGAAAACACATATACAGCCAGGTGAACAGTTTTCTTTCTTGTATCAGTATTTGGAGTGTAATTGATCGCCATGTCCCTCCCGCTTGACGCGAAGGAAAACCAACCAATGAACGTCTGGTGTGAATATCCAATGATTGTAATGAAAGTGAGAGGTCCAGGGGACTTTCTACAGCAATGAATCTTATTAACACACATATCTTCCAATGATGTAATTATAGCACAGTAAGCTATCCACAGCAAGGTCTGACCTGTATGATAAACCATGGTGTCACTGACATATACTGTACATTAGTGTTGCATTCTAACAACGCCCACTTTTGTCTCTCTGAGCATGTGCAAAAACGGATTGGAGATCTTTTCACCATCAGTCTGAAACTGAACACACTGGATGACAAAGTGATACTTCCTAAAAGATGCCATGTTCCGTCAAGGCAAACAGAGTCAGTGTGGGTTCACTGAGGGGAGAGCTACGCCTGCGTGTCAGCTTTTTAGAGTAGGGATGGCTCTGCAGTGACAGGACAAAGCTTTCATTAGCTGTCAGCACTTTTTAATGAATATATAGCCAAACAAGTCATTTTCACAGATAAATTGGCCTTCTGGCTTCCGTTCAGCAGACATAACAGTTTCAAGTGTGGAGCAGGGAGTTGGCAAGCATCTGGCTCGGCGATCCTGGATGATATTTCATCCAAGCTTCTCGATGACTAATACAATATCAATTATTAGGCCTGAACAGACAAATTGCAGTTTGCAAGCTTGCAGGATTTAGAGTTTAAATACATCTCCAAGAAACCTCTGCTTGATACAAGAGACTGGGTATTGGGGTAACTGCTTGGAGTAGTTTGGACCACAAGATAATAAATCAGTTTATCATCATAATTAACTTTTACGCTTCATAGTAAACTATTGATTCCTTATAAAATGACAAAAGTAGAATCTCTTTAGCATCTGAGGTCTGATTCCTGATTTGTAATTCTGTAATATCATATTAACTATTCGTGAATTTTTCCATTGCACCTCTGCTACACCAACAGAAGGATTCTGGAAGGAGTAGTCTCAAGTATCTATTTCCCAAATTTATCAGAAGGACTCTATGAGCTCTGGGCTGAGTGCACCTAAGGACACTGATTTTGGACCAGCACTGAAGTGGAAGCTCCAAAACCCTATTACAACTACGTATGCTATTGTCTGTTAAATGACCTTGGGGTTTATTTTAATACACTCCAATTTCATTATTTTTCCTCTTGGTTGTTTTAGGGGAGGGATGATTTGTGTTAGTCTGGCAAAATTCTATGTAGTTTAAATTCTGGGTATCAATTACTTTTACAGTAGTATGAAGGACTGGCAATTGAATGTATTGTTCTCACTGTATATTAGTCCTTCAACTCAGCATCTTTCCCCATGACTACTGTTTCCCGGCTTCCCTCTCTCCTTAGGACACCAGCCAATGTGACATTAACTTTGTACGTCACTGGATTATGCATTTCCATTTCAAACTGAAACTCTCAATTTGAACTTCTAGCCATACCTGGATGTAAGAGAGGAAGGTGCTCATGCCCATAGGGGCTTCTCTGTCTTGCTCTTCCTCCGTTTCCATCAGCAGTGGAAATTCACTGAGCACTGATTATGGCAGGAGAGTGTTGGCTCAGCTGTGTGTGTTAAGAACCCATGATGTCAGACCCATATTTTCCTTGGAGAGCATCTCATCAGCTGCATTGTTCCAGGAAACCATGGTCTGTTCTCTGGGCAGCAAAGAGCCCTGCCCAATCGCAGCCCCTTACACCCACAACTCTGCCTCCTCAAGGCCCTCACCTCCAAGCATCCACCCCCACACCAGACAGACTTCAAGGCCCCCACCTTCATCTTCACAAAAACAACAATAATCTACATAGTGAGCATCCTAGAGCTCCCAGCATTACGTAGTCCACTCCTGGACTGTCCTCCCAGCTCTTACACTTGTACTGTTTTTATAATAGGACTTGAGGGTCGGCGATGAAAAGCGGCGTGTTAAAACAAGACAAGGAAATAATGTGTTGTTCCACAGAGAACCATAACATGATGCTGCTGATGATGTCATCTGGCAGGGACTTCAGAGGGTTTCAGTTCTGACTGAACAATGTATTTGACCGAATTACAACACCACCCCCTGACAGGTGACGCCAGCAGCAGGGAGAGACGATGGGAAAACTGTCCCACGGCCAGCCATCTCTCCAAGTTTTGAAGGGCAGTTAAGCAGTCAAAACCACAGAGGGAAACTTTGAACCAAGATAACAAATATAAAGGCAGTAGCGGCATAATGTGACAAGTCAATTAACAGTTTCATCTGATCTGATATATTTTGACATAAACTGCATTATTAAAAGTCATTATTCGGGAAAATAAAGATATCACCGGAGTCCTGTTTGTGTTCTACATAAAATACACACTTATTTACCTCTCCTGAACACTATGTTTGAGTTGTTTATTACCCAATTGAAATGTTTAATGATGTATTGGTACAGACCTGGAGAATAAACCCTCCTCCTCACAGCTGCCCATGTCCCTTAAAGTTGATGATGTGGTTGTTACTGACAAGAAGCTCTTTAATCACCACTTCATTAAGTCAGGATTCCTATTTGACTCAGCCATGCCTCCTTACCCATCCAACATTTCCTCATCTCCCACCCCCTCTAATGCAACTATCCCAGATGCTTTTCCCTCTTTTTCCCCTGCCCCACTACAAAGGTTCTCCCTGCAGGCGGTCACTGAGTCCGAGGTGCTAGAGGAGCTCCTTAAACTTGACCCAAAAAATACATCTGGGTCAGATGGTTTAGACCCTTTCTTCTTTAAGGTTGCTGCCCCTATCATCGCCAAGCCTATCTCTGACCTTTTAACCTGTCTCTCCTCTCTAGGAAGGTAGCCATGGTTCGTCCTTTATTTACAGGAGAGATCAAGCTGATCCTGTTATAGGCCTATTTCTATTTTGCGTTGTTCAACAAAAGTGTTGGAAAAACTGTAATCTGGTTTAAGATCAGGTTATGGATGTGTCACTGCAACCTTAAAGGTCCTCAATGATGTCACCATCACCCTTGATTCTAAACAATGTTGTGCTGCTATTTTTATTGACTTGGCCAAAGCTTTTGATACGGTAGACTATTCCATTCTTGTGGGCCGGCTAAGGAGTATTGGTGTCTCTTAGCTACCAGTTCACAGTCAACCATTCGTTGTCGTTGTCCATTTATCCAAGGGTAAATCCAAAGCACGTTTCTCAGCCAGTCCAATTCGGTACACAGGGTTAAATCCTTCTTCCCAGTCATACAGCTCACAACTTAACTTGTCACTCTCTGTAACACACCTCTTCTCCCTCTTCCGGTCTGCTTCCCTTCTTATCTTCAAACACTCAATCACTTAACGATTCACACCTTCTCTCCTTGGTGCAGGAAGTCCCTATAAGGCTCAGGGGTGGAGCCGACGGGCTGCGAGATATTTTCCCTCAACCACCACTCCCCTCACTCTGCCACACTGTATACCCTTCGCAAGACCCACTGGTTGATGCTTATTTATAAAACCCTTAGGCCTCACTCCCCCCTATCTGAGATATCTACTGCAGCCCTCATCCTCCACATACAACACCCGTTCCGCCAGTCATATACAACAAACACTCAAACTGGACAGTTATATCTCAATCTCTTCATTCAAAGACTCAATCATGGAGACTCTTACTGACAGTTGTGGCTGCTTTGCGTAATGTATTGTCATCTCTACCTTCTTGCCCTTTGTGCTGTTGTCTGTGCCCAATAATGTTTGTACCCTGTTTTGTGCTGCTACCATGTTGTGTTGCTGCCATGTTGCTACCATGTTGTTATCATGTTGTGTTGCTACCATGCTATGTTGTTGTCTCTCTTGTCATGATGTGTGTTTTGTCCCATATTTTTATTTCATTTATTTATATTTTGAATCCCAGGCCCCATCCCTGCAGGAGGTATTTTGCCTTTTGGTAGGCCATCATTGTAAATAAGAATTTGTTCTTAACTCACTTGCCTAGTTAAATAAAGGTTAAATAAAAATAAATACAAATTGATTGAGCACATAAAAACAATAGAACAGAGTGCACAGATTATCAGATCCAACAGCTGAAGACCTGAGAACACAATGCAAATCACATCTTGCTCTTTTAAGAGTATTTTACTCTTGTATTTTATGTTAATGTCCTTTAGTTTCGGAATTATGGTAATGTTTAACTCAGGGGAAAACAGCAGAACCCCCAGATAAAGAGCCTGAGCCTCACCATCTCAAAGGTCATTGAAGCAACGATGTGTATGGAATAAAGAACCATCATCAACATATGCTTTAGCTGCAGGGTCTTCCAAGATAAGAGAGCGGGGCTGATGAAAGACAATTTGAGAAAGAGAGAGAGGAGAGAGAGAGAGAAGGATATATATATATATACAGTTGAAGTCAGAAATTTACATACACTTAGTTCGAAGTCAATAAAACTCATTTTTCAACCACTCCACAGATTTCATGTTAACAAACTATAGATTTGGCAAGTCGGTTAGGACATCTACTTTGTGCATTACACAAGTAATTCTTCCAACAATTGTTAACAGACAGATTATTTCACTTATAAATCACTATATCACAATTCCAGTGGGTCAGAAGTTTACATACACTAAGTTGACTGTTCCTTTAAACAGCTTGGAAAATTCCCTGAAAATTATGTCATGGCTTTAGAAGCTTCTGATAGGCTAATTGACATAATTTGAGTCAATTGGAGGTGTACCTGTGGTGTATTTCAAGGCCTACCTTCAAACTCAGTGCCTTTTTGCTGGACATCATGGGAAAATCTAAAGAAATCATCAAAGACCTCAGAAAATAAATTGTAGACCTCCACAAGTCTGGTTCATCCTTGGGAGCAATTTCCAAATGCCTGAAGGTACCACGTTCATCTGTACAAACAATAGTACGCAAGTATAAACACCATGGGACCACGCAGCCGTCATACCGCTCAGGAAAGAGACGCGTTCTGTCTCCTAGAGATTAAGACATCAGTTAGGAAGTTAAAGCTTGGTCGCAAATGGGTCTTCCAAATGGACAATGACCCCAAGCATACTTCCAAAGTTGTGGCAAAATGGCTTAAGGACAACAAAGTCAATGTTTATTTATTTTTTATTTATTTCACCTTTATTTAACCAGGTAGGTCAGTTGAGAACAAGTTCTCATTTGCAACTGCGACCTGGCCAAGACAAAGCAAAGCAGTGCGACAAAAACACAGAGTTACACAGTAAACAAACATAGTCAAAAACACAATAGGAAATCTATATACAGAGTGCAAAATGTAGTGCAAAATGCAGTAAGGTTAGGAGGTAGGACAATAAATAGACCATAGTGGTGAAATAAATTACAGATTATCATCATTAACACAGGAATGAAGGATGTGCAAATTATGATGTGCAAATAGATATACTGGAGTGCAAGATTTGTGAAAATAACAAAAATAAATATAAATATGGGGATGAGGTAGTAGTGCGGGCTATTTACAGAAGGGCTATATACAGGTGCAGTGATCGATAAGCAGCTTTGACAACTGATGCTTAAAGTTATTGAGGGAGATAGGAACCTCTAGCTTCAATGATTTTTGCAATTCGTTCCAGTCATTGGCAGCAGCGAACTGGAAGGAATGGCGGCCAAAGGAGGTGTTGGCTTTGGGGGTGACCAGTGAGATATACCTGCTGGAGCGCATGCTACGGGTGGGTGTTGCTATCGTGACCAGTGAGCTGAGATAGGGCGGGGATTTACCTAATAAAGACTTATAGATGACCTGGAGCCAGTGGGTTTGGCGACGAATATATAATGAAGGCCAGCCAACGAGAGCATACAGGTCGCAGTGGTGGGTAGTGTATGGGGCTTTGGTGACAAAACGGATGGCACTGTGATAGACTACATCCAATTTGCTAAGTAGAGTGTTGGAGGCTAGTTTGTAAATGACATCGCCGAAATCAAGGATCGGTAGGATAGTCAGTTTTACAAAGGCATGTTTGGCAGCATGAGTGAAGGAGGCTTTGTTGCGAAATAGGAAGCCAATTCTGGATTTAATTTTGGATTGGAGATGGTTGATGTGAGTTTGGAAGTTGAGTTTACAGTCTAACCAGATGCCTAGGTATTTGTAGGTGTCCACGTATTCTAATTCGGGCCCGTCGAGAGTAGTGATGATAGTCCGTCGGGCGGGTGCTGGCAGCGTTCGATAGAAAAGTATGCACTTAGTTTTACTAGCGTTTAAGAGCAGTTGGAGGCCACGGAAGGAGTGTTGTATGGCATTGAAGCTTGTTTGAAGGTTAGTAAACACAGTATCCAAAGAGGGGCCAGATGTATACAGAATGGTGTCATCTGCGTAGAGATGGATCAGAGAGTCACCAGCAGCGAGAGCGACATCGTTGATGTATATAGAGAAAAGGGTTGGCCCAAGAATTGAACCCTGTGGCACCCCCATAGAGACTGCCAGAGGATCGGACAATAGGCCCTCCGATTTGACACACTGAACTCTGTCTGCAAAGTAGTTAGAGAACCAGGCAAGGCAGTCACTTGAGAAACCAAGGCTGTTGAGTCTGCCAATAAGAATGCGGTGATTGACAGAGTCGAAAGCCTTGGCCAGGTCGATGAAGACGGCTGCACAGTACTGTCTTTTATCGATGGCGGTTATGATATCGTTCAGTACCTTGAGCGTAGCTGAGGTGCACCCATGACCAGCTCGGAAACCAGATTGCATAGCAGAGAAGGTACGGTGGGATTCGAAGTGGTCAGTTATCTGTTTGTTAACTTGGCTTTCGAAAACTTTAGAAAGGCAGGGCAGGATGGATATTGGTCTATAACAGTTTGGGTCTAGAGTGTCTCCTCCTTTGAAGAGGGGGATGACCGCGGCAGCTTTCCAATCTCTAGGGATCTCAGACGATACGAAAGAGAGGTTGAACAGGCTAGTGATAGGTGTTGCAACAATTTTGGCTGATAATTTCAGAAAGAGAGGGTCCAGATTATCTAGCCCAGCAGATTTGTAGGGGTCCAGACTTAGCAGCTCTTTCAGAACATCAGCCGTCTGGATTTGGGTGAAGGAGAAGCGGGGGGGGCTTGGGCAAGTAGCTACCGGGGGTACAGAGCTGTTGGCCGGGGTAGGGGTAGCCAGGTGGAAAGCATGGCCAGCCGTAGCAAAATGCTTATTGAAATTTTCGATAATCGTGGATTTATCGGTGGTAACAGTGTTTCCGAGCCTCAATGCAGTGGGCAACTGGGAGGAGGTGCTCTTATTCTCCATGGACTTAACAGTGTCCCAGAACTTTTTGGAGTTAGTACTACAGGAAGCAAATTTCTGTTTTGGGCCTTTGCTTTTCTAACTGACTGTGTGTACTTGTTCCTGACTTCCCTGAATAGCTGCATATCGCGGGGGCTGTTCGATGCTAATGCAGTGCGCCACAGGATGTTTTTGTGTTGGTCTAGTGCAGTCAAGTCTGGGGTGAACCAAGGGCTATATCTATTCTTAGTTCTACGTTTTTTGAAAGGGGCATGCTTATTTAGGATGGTGAGGAAAGCACTTTTAAAGAACAACCAGGCCTCCTCTACTGACGGGATGAGGTCAATATCCTTCCAGGATACCTGGGCCAGATCTAATAGAAAGGCCTGCTCGCAAAAGTGTTTTAGAGAGCGTTTGACAGTGATAAGGGGTGGTCGTTTGACCGCTGACCCATTGCGAACGCAGGCGATGAGGCAGTGATCACTGAGATCCTGGTTGAAAACAGAGGAGGTGTATTTGGAGGGCAAGTTAGTCAAGATGATATCAATAATGGTACCCATGTTTACGGATTTTGGGTTGTACCTGGTGGGTTCCTTGACAATTTGTGTGAGATTGAGGGCATCTATCTTAGATTGAAGGACAGCCGGGGTGTTAAGCATATCCCAGTTTAAGTCACCTAACAGTACAAACTCTGAAGATAGATGGGGGGCAATCAATTCACATATGGAGTCCAGGGCACAGCTGGGGGCTGAGGGGGGTCTGTAACAGGCGGTAACAGTGAGAGACTTATTTCTGGAAAGGTGGATTTTTAAGAGTAGAAGCTCAAACTGTTTGGGCTCAGACCTGGACAGTATGACAGAACTCTGCAGGTTATCTCTGCAGTAGATTGCAACTCCGCCACCTTTGGCAGTTCTATCTTGACGGGAAATGTTGTAGTTGGAGATGGAAATTTCCGAATTTTTGGTGGCCTTCCTAAGCCAGGATTCAGACACAGCTAGGACATCCGGGTTGACGGAGTGTGCTAAAGCAGTGAATAAATCAAACTTAGGGAGGAGGCTTCTAATGTTAACATGCATGAAACCAAGGCTTTTACGGTTACAGAAATCAACAAATGAGAGCGCCTGGGGAATAGGTGTAGTACTGGGGGTTATAGGACCTGGGTTTACCTCTACATCACCAGAGGAACAGAGGAGTAATAGAATCAGTATTCGGCTAAGGGCTTTAAGAACTGGACGTCTAGTACGTTGGCTACATAGAATAAAAGGAGCAGATTTCTGGGCGTGGTGGAATAGGTTGAGGGCATAATGTATAGACAAGGGTATAGTAGGATGTGAGTTCAGTGGAGGTAAACCTAGGCGTTGGGTAATGAAGAGAGAGGTTGCATCTCTGGAGACACCAGTTAAGCCAGGTGAGGTCTCCGCATGTGTGGGGGGAGGAACAAAGGAGCTATCAGAGGCCAGTTGAGCAGGACTGGGGGCTCTACAGTGAAATAAAACAATAATAGCTAGCCTGAACAGCAAAAGACAAGGCATATTGAAATAAGAAAGGGGCAAAAAAAAAAAAAAAAACAGTTAATTAAGAGAGCTAAGACAACGTATTGGAGTGGCCATCCCAAAGCCCTGACCTCAATCCTATGTGGCATTTTGCACCTGCCCTGTGTTTTTTTGTAGCTGCTTGACAATGAAATTTCCCCCCGGGTGATCAATAAAGTACCTACCTACCTATCTATCTACCTATCTATCTATCTATAGAAAATTTGTGGGCAGAACTGAAAAAGTGTGTGCGAGCAAGGAGGCCTACAAACCTGATTCAGTTACACCAGTTCTGTCAGAACGAATGGGCCAAAATTCACCCAACTTATTGTGGGAAGCTTGTGGAAGGCTACCTGAAATGTTTGACCCAAGTTAAACAATTTTAAAGGCAATGCTACCAACTACTAATTGAGTGTATGTAAACTTCTGACCCACGGAATGTGATGAAAGAAATAAAAGCTGAAATAAATCATTCTCTCTACTATTATTCTGACATTTCATTCTTAAAATAAAGTGGTGATCCTAACTGACCTAAGACAGGGAATTTTTACTAGGATTAAATGTCAGGAATTGTGAACAGCTGAGTTTAAATGTATTTGGCTAAGGTGTATGTAAACTTCAGACTCCAACTATATATACAGTCGTATGCAAAAGTTTGGGCACCCCTCTGAGGCTGCATAATAATTTACTCTGTCGTCACAGAAAATGATCACAGTGGCATGCCATTCATTTTCTAATAAAAGTTGAGTACTGGGGTATTGTCCAGACAAAGATTTTTAGTGTAGCAATATTAAGTTGTATGAAATTAAATCAGATGTGAAAAATAGGCTATGCAAAAATGTGGGCACCCTTGTCATTCTGTTGATTTGAATACCTGTAACTACTTAGCACTGATTAATTGGAACACACAATTGGTTTGGTGAGCTCATTAAGCCTTGAACTTCATAGACGAGTGCATCCAATCATGAGAAAAGTTATTTAAGGTGGCCAATTGCAAGTTGTTGTTCTCTTTGACTCTCCTCTGAAGAGTGGCAACATGGGGACCTCAAAACAACTCTCAAATGACCTGAAAACAAAGATTGTTCAACATTATGGTTTAGGGGAAGGCTACAAAAAGCTAGCGCAGAGATGTAAGCTGTCAGTGTCCACTGTGAGGAACATAGTGAGGAAATGGAAGACCACAGGCACAGTTCTTGTTAAGGCTCTACTAAATATTGATGTGATTTTTCTGTTGGGGTGCCCAAATTTATGCACCTGTCTAATTTCGTTTTGATGCATATTGCACATTTTCTGTTAATCCAATAAACCTCATTTCACTAGTGAAATATTACTGTGTCCATCAGTTATTCGATAGATCAAAATGAAATTGCTGATCCAAACACCCAATTATTGATAAATGGAAATCATGGAAATTGTCAGGGGTGCCCAAACTTTTGCATACGACTGTATGTAACCATGCAAGTATTCACTTACCTGTAAATATAACTGTATATTTACCTGTACAGCTAATTTAACTTTCCTGTTCATTTAACCAGTCTGTCTATTAAGTAAACTATTATTACCCTTGCTCATATCATATGCATTTTTAGCTATTGAAGTATTTCTCTGCCATCGACCTGTATAGTATAGTTAACCATCCAACATCCACCAATGTATAGTGTACATATTCAGCCAACCACCCATACTATGCAATGTCTTTGTATAGCTTTTTTTGCATTTTCGTTCTGGCATTTTGCACCTGCCCTATGTTTTGTTGTAGCTGCTTGACAAAGACATTTCCCCCCATCTATCTATCTATCTATCTATCTATCTATCTATCTATCTATCTATCTATCTATCTATCTATCTATCTATCTATCTATCTATCTATCTATCTATCTATCTATCTAAATTCAATACCTTCTAGACAATTTCCTGGACAAAACATTTCACTGTAATAGTCAAGGTGTAAACTTGGCATTAGAAAACCTAAACAGTATATTTGACCTCTCAGCTTCCCTATCAAATCTAAAAACCGAAGAAAATGAACAACAATGACAGATGGTTTGATGAAGAATGCAAAAACCTAAGAATGAAATTGAGAAACCTGTCCAACAAAAAACATAGAGACCCAGAAAACCTGAGCCTACGCCTTCACTATGGTGAATCACTAAAACAAGACAGAAATACACTACGGAAAGAAAAAGAAACAGCACGTCAGAAACCAGCTCAATGTAATTGAAGAATCCATAGACTCTAACCACTTCTGGGAAAATTGGAAAACACTAAACAAACAACATCACAAAGAGCTATATATCCAAAACAGAGATGTATGGGTAAACCACTTCTCCAATCTTTTTGGCCCTTTAACAAAGAGCAAATAAATATACATGATCAAATGCAAATCCTAGAATCAACTATTAAAGACTACCAGAACCCACTGGATTCTCCAATTACATTGAATGAACTACAGGACAAAATACAAACCCACTAACCCAAAAAGGCCTGTGGTGTTGATGGTATCTTCAATGAAATAATAGTATATACAGACCACAAATTCCAATTGGCTATACTTAAACTCTTTAACATCATCCTTAGCTCTGGCATCTTCCCCAATATTTGGAACCAAGGACTGATCACCGCAATCCACAAAAGTGGAGACAAATTTGACCCCAATAACTACCGTGGGATGTGTCAACAGCAACCTTGGGAAAATCTTCTGCATTATCATTAACAGCAGACTAGTTCATTACCTCAGTGAAAACAATGTACTGAGCAAATGTCAAATTGGCTTTTTACCAAATTACCATACGACAGACTTCTCATGCTTTGTTGATTTCAAAAAAACATTTGACTCAATTTGGCATGAGGGTCTGCTATACAAATGAATGGAAAGGGGTGTTGGGGGAAAAACATATGACATTATAAAATCCATGTACACAAACAACAAGTGTGCGGTTAAAATTGGCAAAAAACACACATTTCTTTCCACAGGGCCGTTGGGTGAGACAGGCATGCAGTTTAATCCCTACCCTCTTCAACATATATACAGCGGGTGAAATAAGTATTGAACACGTCACCATTTTTCTCAGTAAATATATTTCCAAAGGTGCTATTGACGTGACATTTTCACCAGCTGTTGGTGACAACCCAAGTAATCCATACATACAAGAAACCAAAACAAATAAGTTCAGAAATTAAGTTATGTGTAATAATGTGAAATGACACAGGGAAAAAGTATTGAAAACACTTACTGATATTTATTTAATACTTTGTACAAAAGCCTTTGTTGGTAATGACAGCTTCAAGACGCCTCCTGTATGGAGAAACTAGTCGCATGCATTGCTCTGGTGTGATTTTGGCCCATTCTTCCACACAAACAGTCTTCAAATCTTGAAGGTTCCATGGGTCTCTTCTATGAATCTTGATCTTCAGTTCTTTCCATAGATTTTCAATGGGATTTAAGTCAGGTGATTGGCTGGGCCATTCTAGCAGCTTTATTTTCTTTCTTTGAAACCAATTGAGAGTTTCCTTGGCTGTGTGTTTGGGATCATTGTCTTGCTGAAATGTCCACCCTCGTTTCATCTTCATCATACTGGTAGATGGCAGCAGGTTTTTGTCAAGAATGTCTCTGTAAATTTGCCCATTCATCCTTCCTTCAATTATGTGAAGTTTGCCAGTACCATTTGCTGAAAAGCAGCCCCACCAGTGGCGGCTGGTGATAATTATTTCGGGGGGGGGGGGGGCGCATGCAGTACCAAAAAGCATGTTGACTACTTTTATTTTATTTTTTATAACACATTTTTATTATACAGACAGATAAAAGTATAAATTCAAGCATTAAAGAGAAAACAGTGTCTGCACTTTTATCTTTTTACACATTCCTTTCCCACATATAACTGAATGAGAAGAAAAAAAAAGCAACAACAGAGTAGCATGTTGACTACTTGAACATACATTTTGCTCTCCTTTCTTTCTGGCCAGCAAATTTCTCAATGACTCTCTGATTAAAGTCAGTCATCTCAGTAACAAGTCTCTTTTCCATGGACAGCAATGCCAGTGCATTCAGCCTCTCCTGGGTCATGGTGTTTCTGAGAAAAGTGTTTATTCTTTTCAAGGTTGAGAAGCACCTCTCAGCTTCAGCTGTGGTCATGGGTGTGGTAATGAGAACTTTTAGGAGAGTCACAGTTTCGGAAAAGACTTCTTTGAGATTATTCTCCATAAACAGCTGGAATGGGTCCACAGCACCACGGCAGGCTTTGAACTCTTCCTTGCTGTAGATGAGACTGAGCTCTGTCTTCAGCTTGCTTCCACTGAGCATCGGGTACGCTTTCATGGTGCTGCTCAATGCATCTTCAGGAAAGGTATCCTTGTACTCGTCAAACCTGTCCCCCTGCAACAAGGTGGCACAGACAAGGTGGTCTGTGAAGGAGAAACGCTCCCTAGTGTGTCCCAGGATGGTGTCACAGACCTATAGAGATATTTTAAAAAGTATATGTGTAAATGTAAGGTAGAAGCCTGGAGTAGGCCACTAGTTGTTACTGTTGCAATGACTTTCAAAAGAAAAATAGAGCCATTTGAGTTTTTGTCCCATACAAGACAGTAGTTTTTGGTGTCTTCATTTTTCATTTGATCATTTATTTTTATGTTGCCAATTTATTATTTTTGGGATGCTGTTGTATAATATTAAAATTATGATTTTTGTAAGGATTTATACCAAACAAAAAAATGTTTTCTTGAGCCTGTAGAATATGATAGGTGGGCAGGACAAAAATGTAAAATGGTATTTTGACTGATTTCTATAACAAACTCACCTCTGCTGCAATCCTTTCACGGTCTTCTGGACTGAGTGCCCGGCGCCTCTTTGTTGGCCAAGAACCACTGCTTTGCTCACCAATGGAATGGAGAGAGTTTCTGCAAAGGACAAAGATAATTTATTATAATATTGGCAAAAGAGAAAGAGAGTTAATAATGAAAGAGAAAGCAAATAATGATCATATAACAGGAATACAGTTACCTGATCTTTTGTATTTCCTGTTGGAACTGTTGGATGCTCACTTTGATATGGACCGAATCAATGTTCTTCTGGAGCTTGGCATAGAGGAAGTCTACATGTGGCATGACGTGGTGATAAAGTTACAGAAAGAACTTAAAATCCTGATCCTCCAGTAGCATGGCCAGGGCTCCTGCTTCTCTGACAGTATTGGGGTCAAAGTCACCTGAGTCTTGTATGCTCTCAAAACAGTGAATGAGATCCTCTCTGTGCTCAAAAACAGTATTGATGGCACGGCTATGAAAGTTCCATCTGACGTTGCTGGATCTTGGCAGTCTATGGGCAACCACTTTATCCAGAAAACATGTCCGCTTGGGTGACTTGGAAAAAAAGCTGGCAAATCTACCAATGCTAGAAAAAAAAATTCTCACCTTGGATATGTGAGAGGTGGCCTGCTGCATTATCAGGTTGAGCTGATGTGCGTAGCAGTGGATGTAGTGGGCATTTGGGTACACATCTTGTATTTTCCTCTGAACACCTGCATTTGCACCCCTCATCACGCTGGCCCCATCATATGAGCTTACTTTTCTGATCCTCAGGAAGGATAGAAGCAAGACGCTCTTTTAGTGCAGTAGCAATGGACTCAGCTGTAGCTGACTGCAGAGGGATGAACTCAAAAAATCTTTCCTGCACGTTATTTTTGTTGTCGATGTAGCGCAGCACAAGCACAAGTTGGGACTGTGTGGCAATATCTGTTGTTTCATCTGCCTGGATTGATAAAAAATCACTTGTTTTTTCTCTTGTAACAGACAACATACAGTCCAGTAGCTCGTTCTGTATAGTTTTTGACGTTCCCTTAAATACAGTAGCACTGTCAAGGTACTCTTTCAATGCTCCATCAAGAGAGGCAACAAAATCCACCAACCCGCGAAATATACCGGGGTTATCTGAGCTCTCACTCTCATCATGGCCACGTAAAGCCAACTCAAAGGCTCCACAAAATTTCACACAGTCTATTATCCTGGACAGTATGTGTCGACCTCTTCGTTGTGCCTTCTAATGCCAATCCTGTAGCCTTCATCTAGTTGTTCAGCAATGCTAACTCTGCCCAAAAACGTTAGTTTCATGCTATTATCAAGATGGCTGCGGCTACTGTCATGACGTTTGCATTTTTCAAATAGATGTTTGAGGTCTCTTACCCCCGTTGTTGTCCACAAAACTTCAGTGCAGACATTTTGAAATAAAAGACAGGGAAAGCAAATAAGGGCATTGCTAACATCACATCCAGCCAGCCACCTCTGTTTCTCCGGGTGTAGCTTCGTCCTCTGTCACTGGCCTGCTGCTGGATTTGTAAATCGGGTTGGTCCGGTCCGAGATCCTTTATCCTTTTTTTTTCTTCCAGCGAACGCCTTGTGAAAGGATTTTTTTGTAAATGAATTACAGAATTTGGTTTAACTGCTGCCATTTATCTCTACGAAAGTGATCAGCCTAGCAAGGTTTTGGCGGACTCGGAGTGACGGTGTCCCACCGCGCACTCGCAGTAGTGGCCAAGAGCGTAAAGTTGAATGACAGGTGACGAGAACCAATCAGATTGGATAAATTAACATGTATCCAATTCTGATTCGCCAGGGACGCAGCGACCTGCGCCCGGAGGATCTTTAAGAAACCAATTAGAGACCAGCTTCAGGTCACATGCTGCCCGAAGATTTATGGACTCAGATAAACATCCATTTGTCCGGCGTCCCTCGCCCATGAAACCGCATGAAACATATTGAAAAACATATAAAATACTAAATAGTTAACCAATTAAACACAGTTTTTATTAAATGCTGAGGCTCTTACTACCAGCCAGCACATCGTATGAGTAATCTATTTTATTTATTTTTATATCATTTTTGTTTACATGTAAATTTCTGGAATTTTGATGGGGGCGGCGACCCAGCGCCCTCTATTGACAAGCCGCTACTGAGCCCCACACCATGATGTTCCCACCTCCAAACTTCACTGTTGGTATGGTGTTTTTAGGGTGATATGCAGTGCCATTTCTCCTCCAAACATGGTGTGTATTATGACATCCAAACAGTTCAATTTTGCTCTCATCTGACTACACTATATTCTCCCAGAATTTCACTGGCTTTTCCAAATGTTTTCAGCAATGGAGTCTTGCATGGTGAGCGTGCATACAGGCCATGGTGGTGGAGTCCATTACTTACTGTTTTCTTTGAGACAACAGTACCTGCTAATTGCAGGTCTTTTTGAAGCTCTCCACAAGTGGTCCTTGGCTCTTGGACAACTCTTCTGATTATTCTTTTCACTCCTCTGTCAGAAATCTTGCGAGGAGCACCTGGTCGAGGCAAATTTATGGTGAAATGATTGTCTTTCCACTTCCATATTATGGCCCCAACAGTGCTCACTGGAACATTCAGAAGCTTAGAAATGCGCCTATAACCAATGCCATCATTATGTTTTGCAACAATTAGGTTGCAAAGGTCTTGAGACAGCTCTTTGCTTTTACCCATCATGAGATGTGTCTTGTGTGACACCTTGGCAATGAGACCTTTTTGTAGGCCATCAGTTGGGACTGAACCAGCTGATATTAATTTGCTTTTTAATTACTGATAGTTTTCAGCTGTTGTCTTGGCTTTCCATGCCTTTTTGCACCTCCCTTTCTTCATGTGTTCAATACTTTTCCTTGTGTCATTTCACATTATTACACAACTTAATTTCTGAACTTATTTATTTTGGTTTCTTTGTATGTATGGATTACTTGGGTTGTTACCAACATCTGGTAACAATTTCATGTCAATAGCACCTTTGGAAATATATTTACTGAGAAAAATTGTGACATTTTCAATACTTATTTCACCCGCTGTATCAACTAATTGGCGAGGGCACTAGAACAGTCTGCAGCACCCGGCCTCACCCTACTAAAAAGTCAAATGTCTACTGTTTGCTGACGATCTGGTGCTGCTGTCACCAACCAAGGAGGGCCTACAGCAGCACCTAGATCTTCTGCACAGATTATGTCAGACCTGGGCCCTGACAGTAAATCTCAGTAAGACAAAAATAATGTTGTTCCAAAAAAGGTTCAGTTGCCAGGACCACAAATACAAATTCCATCTAGACACTGTTCTAGAGCACACAAAAAACATCAGCGCCACAGGTAACTTCCACAAAGCTGTGAACGATCTGAGAGACAAGGCAATATTGGCCTCCTATTCCATCAAAAGGAACATAAAATTTGACATACCAACTAGGATCTGGCTAAAAATACTTGAATCAGTCATAGAACCCATTGCCCTTTATGGTTGTGAGGTCTGGGGTCTGCTCACCAACCAAGAATTCACAAAATGGGACAAACACGAAATTGAGACTGCATGCAGAATAATGCAAAAATATCCTCTGTGTACAACAAAAAACACAAAATAATGCATGCAGAACAGAATTAGGCCGATACCCGCTAATTATCAAAAAGAGCCGTTAAATTCTACAACCACTTAAAAGGAAGCAATTCCCGAACCTTCCATAGCAAAAAGAGAATTACTTTACACATTGGAAAGAATTATCAAAAAAGCAGAGCAAACTAGAATGATATTTGGCCCTAAACAGAGAGTACACTGTTACTGACCCAAACTTAAGGAAAGCTTTGACTATGTACAGACTCAGTGAGCATAGCCTTGCTATTGAGAAAGGCCGCCGTAGGCAGACCTGGCTCTCAAGAGAAGACAGGCTATGTGCACACTGCCCACAAAATGGAAGTGGAAAATGAGCTGCACTTCCTAACCTCCTGCCAAATGTATGACCATATTAGAGACACATATTTACCTCAAATTAGACAGATCCACAAAGAATTTGAAAACAAATCCAATTTTGATAAACTCCCATATCTACTGGGTGAAATACCACAGTGTTTACTATCTACTTCACTTGCTTTGGCAATGTTAACATATGTTTCCCTTGCCAATAAAGCCCTTAAATTGAAATTGAATTGAGAGAGAGATATATAGAGAAAGAGAGATAGAGAAAAAGATATGTATACAGTATATACACTGTGTGTGTATATATATATATATACACACACACACACACACACACACAAACACAGTGGGGAGAACAAGTATTTGATACACTGCAGGTTTTCCCACTATTTTTATCATAGGTACTCTTCAACTGTGAGAGACGGAATCTAAAACAAAAATCCAGAAAATCACATTGTATGATTTTTAAGTAATTAATTTGCATTTTATTGCATGACATAAGTATTTGATACATCAGAAAAGCAGAACTTAATATTTGGTACAGAAACCTTTGTTTGCAATTAAGAGATCATATGTTTCCTGTAGTTCTTGACCAGGTTTGCACACACTGCAGCAGGGATTTTGGCCCACTCCTCCATACAGATCCTTCAGGTTTCGGGGCTGTCGCTGGGCAATACGGACTTTCAGCTCCCTCCAAAGATTTTCTATTGGGTTCAGGTCTGGAGACTGGCTAGGCCACTCCAGGACCTTGAGATGCTTCTTACGGAGCCACTCCTTAGTTGCCCTGGCTGTGTGTTTCGGGTTGCTGTCATGCTGGAAGACCCAGCCACGACCCATCTTCAATGCTCTTACTGAGGGAAGGAGGTTGTTGGCCAAGATCTCGCGATACATGGCCCCATCCATCCTCCCCTCAATACGGTGCAGTCGTCCTGTCCCCTTTCCAGAAAAGCATCCCCAAAGAATGATGTTTCCACATCCATGCTTCACGGTTGGGATGGTGTTCTTGGGGTTGTACTCATCCTTCTTCTTCCTCCAAACATGGCGAGTGGAGTTTAGACCAAAAAGCTCTATTTTTGTCTCATCAGACCACATGACCTTCTCCCATTCCTCCTCTGGATCATCCAGATGGTCATTGGCAAACTTCAGACGGGCCTGGACATGCGCTTGCTTGAGCAGGGGGACCTTGCGTGCGCTGCAGGATTTTAATCCATGACGGCGTAGTGTGTTACTAATGGTTTTCTTTGAGACTGTGGTCCCAGCTCTCTTCAGGTCATTGACCAGGTCCTGCCGTGTAGTTCTGGGCTGATCCCTTCCTCATGATCATTGATGCCCCACGAGGTGAGATCTTGCATGGTGCCCCAGACCGAGGGAGATTGACCGTCATGTTGAACTTCTTCCATTTTCTAATAATTGCGCCAACAGTTGTTGCCTTCTCACCAAGCTGCTTGCCTATTGTCCTGTAGCCCATCACAGGTGTAAGTAGGAAAACCTGCAAAATCGGCAGTGTATAAAATACTTGTTCTCCCCACTGTATGTATATATATATATATATATATATATATATATATATATATATATATATATATATATATAGAGAGAGAGAGAGAGAGAGAGAGAGAGAGAGAGAGAGAGAGAGAGAGAGAGAGAGAGAGAGAGAGAGAGAGAGAGAGAGAGAGAGAGAGAGAGAGAGAGAGAGAGAGAGAGAGAGAGAGAGAGAGAGAGAGAGGTTAGAACAACAGAGCTTGAAGCTCACAAGTTGAGTAGTGCTGCTCCTGGAACAGTCGGGACCCTGTGGACCAGTTCAGTCCTTCACTAGAGCCCACAGCCTCCAACAAAAATACTCACAAAATAAAGGCTGTGCACTCCAAGTAAAATCACTTCAGCTGAGTTCAATAACTATTATTCATGTCCCATTTCTCCATCCCTCTGCTGTATCTAATGTGATGTTAATAAGGTAAGCCCTTGTCTGTTTTCCTAAGAACTGAAGAGGAGCTTGGGAGAGCTATGTCAACAAGGCCTTTTGTTTTCATTTGTAAAACTCCTCCTCGCTCATTTCCCTAAACTCATAGCCATTACCCTTGTGAACATGAGGTGATCAGCCATGTAAGCCACAGATGGCAGTCAGTGGGCTTCTTATTATGGAACCCTGAGTTATTTCTGACCTGTGACAATGGGATCAGAACAGAATAAACTAGTTACATAGCCTATAACTAGCGCCTGGAGTATCCTTTCAGGTTATGTTGTCAGAAAAGTCAGGGACTTCCTCCCACCTAATACCCAACTAGTAAGGCTATATACCCAATCACCAATTATCAATAGGTCAGTTCAGGTTGTTGCTACCTGTGTTTTCATCTTGTTGTCTTGTTGAAGTCTAATGACATGACCCTAGTGACCCAGCCTCTATTCATACCAGGACTGTCCACCCTGGATGATATTCTCTCCCCTCAAAGAGCATTGATGCCTGTAGCCATTGACGTAGTTCGTTGATGATAACTCACTGTGGGCAATCTGTTGGTTTCTTTCAGATTGCACAGTAGGCATGTGTTCCACCTTTTACTTTCCACCTTTGAAAGTGGACAGTATTGAGAAGGGAGACCTTTTGTCAGACCAATTTGAGACCTACGATCTTTGATGGGCCCGAGGAGACCCCTCTACAGGAGGGAAGAGAAGACTGTTGAAAAGATGTTGCTCCCCTCTTTTCAAATACAGCATGTCCTTACACCTGACAGTAATCCAGCTATTATTCACCTACCCTCCCTTCTGATTAGTCTCCATAAAGGAGCATCCAAAGCTTCTTTACAAATTTGCTATGACATTTGACCTGTGCCATGTCACCCCTTTCAATGATGACATGGGCCAAGCTCAGAGGGAACCTTCAAACCTCTACGGGAAATATTTGAAATACAGCTTTGTTATGATAAAAAAAAAATCTACTGTTTCGGCTTTTCATGGTATAAAACGAGCTGATGGGTCACTGACCAACAGTCATCACAGGTGAGCGCAACTGAAGTCCACTCTCAATTACCCTCGCAAGGGCGTTAGGACCAAGATAGTGTAGCAGGAATCATGATCTCCCTATACTCTGTTATATTCACACTGGTGCTGTTCTCTGAGTTTAGCACCCGCTCTGTCGTCTTAGCTGTACCGACAGGCACACTGGATGAGGGTAGGACAGACCAGGAGAGCCTGCGTTCGATAATAGACAAAGACACGATGAGCCTCAATGCTCTGGCTACCCAGAGGTTCAGACGGGAGCCCATCCTGGACAACGGACTGGGGCTGGGTGACGAAGAGAGGAACACAAAGATCTTCATCCTCTCAGTAAGTATCTTCCTTCATCCATGTCCATCCTACCAATCTTCCTCTTAACTCATCTTCATCAGTAGCAGCGTCAATACCGTGTGCTCCATATGCCAATATTTCACATTCGCTCAAACTTTAGCCATGGTCAAACAAAGATGAAAAGGCCAGGCGTTTATCTTTATTAGATTCACAGTGGCAAAATGTACGATAACGTCTCCGCTCCATCAAAGATTTGGCAAGCATGTGGAGTGGAATCAGTTTGTCATGCTAGTTGTTTGTTATACATTCTTTTCTGTAAAGCGTCTTTGGGTCTCAGAAAAGCGCTATATAAATATAATGTATTATTATTATTTATGCACGTCATGGATCTGGTTATCTCTGCTGTAACGGAACAGGAGGGGAGTTATAAAGCCACTCGGGAAGATTAGTTGGGCTCCTCTGATTCTGGTTTTATAACGCCTGGCTCAGGTCCAGACTCCAGAAGGCTGGGGTTTGAGACCCAGAAGATCTGTGCCACTTCTTAAATGTCCATCTGGCCAATGGCATGCATCAATCCCAAACGAATGGAAAAGAAAAGCACCATCCCAAAGTCCCATTAATTTGGACATTGGATTCTATAGACCTTTCATGTGTATTGTTGTGTCTTTGTTGTATCAAGATAACCTTCGGCTTTGGTTCACCAGACCTGATTGTGCAATAGAAACGTCAGAGTATACTAACGTTGAGGCTGGCAGATCCACTCTAATGGAAGCCTGCCAAACAGTGACCTAGCCTTCTGTCCCACAGGACACTGGACTGAAAGGGAACACCAGACGTGGCATGAACACAGCTTTCTCCCGAGCCCTTCCTGTCCTCCCAGACCGAGGCACGGATCACGCTCCTGCTGAATATAGCCTGAAAGCAGAGCGCCGGGAGGCCGACCTTGAGAGTAAGTGTCGAGCAGTGACTTCCTTTTGCCTTCTGTACTTCCTGTATCCGTTCAATTGTCCTCATTAGAAAGATCCAGCTCACTGCCATTCAGTGTGTCAAATGGGTGACTAGATTACACGAGACTGACATTAAAACCATAAATGAGGGTGTTGATACTTTTCCCACCATGATGATCTATTTATTACTTGGAACAAGAGTTTATCAGCTGGACTTGTGAAAAGTCAGCCTATAACAAGCGACAAACTGAAGACTGTTGAAGGTTATGATATAACAAATAAAAAAAGTAAAGTAAATCATTCCAATTTTATTCCCTCCAGTGCTCCGATGCATGATAGGACGAGTGTACCGACCCTGTTGGCAAGCATAAGAGTGTGGTGGATCCTATACTGCTGCCCTGTCGTCTGTAAATCTCCTTCAAAACTCAAAATGCTTTCCTTATTTGTTCCTTAAAATATGCAGCATGGTTTTAAAACACAAACATGTATAAAATAACTTGATTAAAAATGTTTTGAAAAACCTGCAAACGATTGTACGCTTCAATTCTGGGTCACATAATATAGCTACATTTGGAAAGTCACCATTGTACAGGTAAAGGGAATAAGATGCATTCTATCCTGTATGATAGTAGTAGTGAAGATGCACGTGAGAGACAGGAGAAGTGTCTGGCAGTGGGCCCTTTGTCTTAGAGGGAGATAAACTGCAGGCCAAGCAAAGCCTACATTGACCAGCTATCAAACAGATCTGCTTGGGTTTCAACCACTCTCAAGACTTTCCACATTGCCTCATGGGCAACAGCTCTTTCACATCATTGCATTACACTCTCGCACGAGAGCTGGTGATCCTTCTTTCAAAATGATGTCTGTCAATCGTTGGAAAGCACAACAGGCAAAAAAATTAATAAATAAAAAAAAAGTACAAGTGTAATTGATTATAGAACATTCAGCGTCAAAGAAGACAGACCATTGATTAAATTAAGCAACATTACTAGTACTGCCTTCTACTTACTTCCACACAACACCAAAATGTGTAGTTTACAATCTGAAGAAGCTGGTGAGCTTTCCCTGTCCAGCAATCAGTTTCTTCTTACTGGGGGCTTTAGTCCCACCATTCTTCCCTGACAATTTGGTTGATGTTACACTGCTGGGGGGTTTCTTCCGAGGGGGCTGGTTCTCTGACCCACAGTGTTCGCTACAATCCACCAGCTTCCGTTTACAGGTTTTGCTGCTTCCTTCTGTCTGGACGTTAGTCTTCCGACCGGCCGGGCCAGCTCTCCTGCTTGGGGCATCATTTCCACTCCTGGGCCCCAGCGCTGCCGCAATCCCCCGGGTCGGGCCTCCTTGCTGGGCCTCTTTCCCCCCAGCCTCTGGGTCAACCTCCACTGGAGAGAGGAAACAGTAATAGAGTTTAAGAAAAAAAATGATATAACAAGAGGAAGGAAAGGGGGGGGGGGGTATTCTGATGAAATTGCTGACGTTAGCCTGCAGTTTAACAGCCAGAGTGTTTATTCTAGCGAGCTGAAAGTGAACATTTGTCATGTAACCCGATGGAGCAGAGCCTGGATTCCCACAGAAAGAAAGTGTTAAGGAAGGAGAGGGAGGAGGGGGTTCTTTAGGTTTTTACTACAGATGTGGGGGCAGCCAGGTTATATAAAATGGAGAATCATTTAAAAGGTTGATCGTAAGTCTCAGTCCCAAGGCTGGGACTGGGCTGGGAAGGTGAGTCTGGGCATCGATCCGAATCTGTGGCGTCAGAGGGAATAGAAGCCAATCCCTGAAGAGGGGGGGGGGTTTGTTTTGTGTGCATGTAGCTACGCTGCACTATATGTGATGAAATCTGGAGCAGTTCACCAGCATGCATGCAGATTAGTACATGCAGAATGATGTAACTACACATTTTTACCTCTGCCACTCTTCTCAACAGCAGAGGTGGATTCCATAGTAGGGAGGGTCTGCTTAGGAGCCGGGTGCACACAGATGGGGACCTGGCTGGTGCTGGGGAAGTCCAGCACGCGGTTGAGGGGCAGCTCCAAGTCGTCCTGGTACGTGCAGGCAAACTGAGAGCGGATGGCTCGCTCTCTGGCCTAAAAATTGAGAAACTATCAAGGCTCTCCAACCCTGTTGCAGGAAATCTACCCTCCTGTAGGTTTTCGCTCCAAGCCCAGTTGTAACGAACCAGATTCAGGTTTATCAACCAGCTATTATTAGGGTCAGGTGCACTAGATCAGAGTTGGAGTGAACCTACAGGATGGGAGCTCTCCAGGAACAGGCTTTTTTATCAAAACACTTTTGTTGCATGTTCTGGAGGAAAAAGCTCATTACTTCACAATTAAAAATCAGCCAAGCCTCCATTAGACAATGAACCTGAACCTTTAAAAAAAAAAAAAAAAAAATAGATGTCACTTCTGATCTGAGGACAGCCAAGAAAATAAGTGAGTCTGATCTCCAGGGCCCTCAATCCCAGCAGTCCCAGGGGTATACCATGATTGAAGCTAGATCTACTCAGGGTTTTCTAAAGCTAGACAGCTTCACATTTCATCTCAGGCCTAATCCCTACTATAACAGTGGCTATTGCTTGTCTGCCTGCAGCTAACTCTAATTAGGCTTGTAACTGCATGTCGCACGTGGCTAGTCAATGCCGAAACCTCAATCCATGGGCGAGTCAGTGAGACATTTTAAAATGTGTGCCAAAATGAAAGAAAAGTCATTGCAAATTCCGCAGGCTAAGTGAAATAAGCTTGCTGAAGTAAAGTCTATTTTAGTGAATATAGTTTGTCTTTGGTGTGCTTATCAATGCACAAGCACCTCCCCGCCACACTCCTACTGATAAAATAATTGCATTAAGCGAGCACTTCTGCGGAACTGGCCAATGGCGACCTGTCATGTTTAGCTAAATAAATAAAATATATACACACACACACACATTTTTTTTTTGTTGCATGTTATCTTGGCATTAATATGTGTCACATCAGTTTGCAAACAACGTCAAAAAATAATCTATAATAGAGTTAAAGCTGCGGAGCACAGTGGTTGGTAATGTTCTCTAGTTGCGCTGTGATAGGCTCAGTGTTGTCACTCATGTGGACACTACGTCACTGCAAAAGTTACAGGAAGAGCTGTAAATTTACAGGAAGAACCCCTTGGGTGCTGCCATAGAGTTACAACGCTCAATGTCAAAAGCTCTGACAAAGGCTTTGAGGACGATACGTAAAGCTTATTAAAAGAGCAATGACACTATCAAGAGCAGTGTGCGGGTTTCTTCTTTCTTCCCATTGGTCATAGATAACATTATGCTATTAATCAAAGCTACGGTAGTTATAAATCACATTATAACTACCGTAGCTTTGATTGGACTGATCATGTCAACATACTTTCAAAATCTTACCTAGCAAGTTAGACAAGCAGTCATCATGAATCAAGTCAACAATCTACCGGCAAAACCTTTTCAATTCTTATCATATGAATAAAAATTATAGGATAAACATTCAAATGCAACATCATGGGCCAGAAAAGGTTGAATACATTGGCTATGCTGTCAATCGAGCATGACTTCTGCCGTATTCAAAAGCGGAAAAATCTCAGACTTCAGTGAGTTCAAAACAACTGGGAACAAGCTCCGACTGGAAAAATACGTTTTGAACAGTCATCCAAATCAGAATTCCAAGTCGGGAACTCTGGCCTCTTTCCAGAGCTCCGAACTGAAGTTTACTGACGTCACGATTCAACATTGTTTTTTCCGAGTTCTCAGTTGTCTTGAAAGCACCATAAATCCAGAGAATTCCAGACTGATGACAAAGTTTTCCCACAAGAAGGACCACCACGCCAGTTTCCTGTTCAAGTGAGCACAGCACAACAAGGTGAGTCCAAAAATATCTTGTATGATGCAATGCGCCAGGGAGATATGTATACTGTAGATAAGAAAGTAATACTAAGTGTATGTTGTGTAGTAAGCAGTTAGCAGCCCATGTGTCTCACCCTAATAATTTGGTCCCTATACCCCCTCAGAACTTAGCCTACTGTTCTGACTTGGTGGTGCACATGTAGCCTATAGCCTGTTTTAGAGAAATGTAATAATCAAATATTGTAAGAGCTTTCATTGTCTGCTTATATGCCCCTTTGTTTATCCTACAGTTCTGACTTGGTGTACAGGGAGAATACGGCCCATGTTCTGAATTCTGTTACTGTACATTTAAAAAGTTATTGACTACGTCAGTCTTAGCTCACTCATTAATGTCTTAAATCGAAATTACGGATTGCTTCATCCGCTCATTGGTTCCCTTATGCCATAGCTGGTACATCTCAATTGTCAGTAGAAACCACATTTGTTTAGGCAAGTCAGCCATGTTTCTTTTTAAAAGGCAGTAAATTAATCTGAATTAACTGTTTAGCTGCCAGAAAAGGCTCTGCATGTAGCAGTGGTAAGGATTCACTCAAAACATTTTTGGAGAGTTTGCCCCACCAAGATGTACATGCTAAATATCGCCACTGAAACTGGCTTTTTCAGTTGACAAAAGTTATCCCGTTAACTCCTCAAACCATGTACGTAGTATAGGACTCGATTTCCCAAAAGCATCTTAAGGCTAAATTAATCGTTAGAACCTTCGTAGGAGCAGCGTTAAATCTCCGAGCTGTTACCCAAACCCTCGTTCACTTTCAGCTCGCTAGAACAGCTAAGTGCATCAGAGACGGTTTTACCCTCCAGCGTCACTTTATACACAGATCTCTGCTAAACATAAAATTACATGTTTATCCATCTGACCGACAATAACTTCAGACCAAAGTTGCCTATAAATACAAAGTTGATGTCTTTGCAATTGACAAACGACCTAAAAAGATTTTTTTTTTACCTTTATTTTACTAGGCAAGTCAGTTAAGAACAAATTCTTATTTACAATGACGGCCTAGGAACAGTGGGTTAACTGCCTTGTTCAGGGGCAGAACGACAGATTTTTACCTTGTCAGCTCGGGGATTCGATCCTGCCAGTTACGGGCCTAACACTCTAACCACAAGGCTACCTGCCGCCCCATATAAATGTAACGTTCAAGCTATTGAGTTATGTTGCTACTTGTAGGCTACTCTGTATAATGTATCAATACATTTCATGGTGTGTAGCCCATCATGTACACAATGTGCCAAATCAGTCATTTAAATAAATTGTTATTGCGCATTACAATAAGCTGCGTCAATATTTGCCACCGTAGGTGGTAATATCTCTAGGAGCTGATCGGTTGTCAGTATTGTGAAATAATTCTAAAAAGTTAAGGAAATATTTAAATGGAGAAAGCAGCACTCCCTTTCGATCCTATCAGTATCGACACATGCGCCAATGATGCACTTAGCGACCGTTCTCTCTGCGTGGTGTTTTGGGAAACGCATGTTACATATTCAGCAGTCGTAGGAAAGATGCCTCGTTAAAAACACTCCATCGATATCGGGAAACCGGGCCCTGGCTGATCCACTCCTTTATCCTCCGTTTGATCTAGGCCTGCTGGGGATTATCACGACTCAAGGATTTTTCCCTCCAGGCCAGCAGCAGAGCCGCAGTAGGGAAGGAGGAATCCAGTGCAAAGCTGGGCGGGGGGGATCAAAGCCCTGAGAGAAGGCTATTCAAAGAACTCAAAAGAACTTCTGAAAAGAGCACCTAAAACAACATTGAACCCTCGGATCACCAGGCATGAAAAGTACACGTACCCTCGTTGCATGCTAATAAAACGCCTCGCTAACGCCAGAAATAATGACTGACAGGGGAGAACATAACATAACAACCCAGGCAGGGAGGTAGAAGACTGACATGACATCCTCTTGACATGCAGTCCACACTAAATCCAATTATAGCAGGTGGAAAGAGCAGCATCTAGTTCTATTACAGGGAGAGGACGACATGGGGGGGGGGGGGGGGGGGGCGAGGCACCTCTTCAGAGGCTGTCCTAAGACAACCCCTATAGACTGGTTGACCTGGCCAGGCTAAGGTAAGCCCATCCTGATGAGACCTCAAGGAAGAGCAGGTGCAAGCAATTGCCCTGTTCTCGGTTCTGGTGTTTGTTTTTGAATGCACGCACACAAGCCCAGTAGCCCACCTGCAAGATCAGGATATTAGGTGAGAAGTTGGCAGACGCATTGTGTTCTTATGGCAGCTCTTCTTACGAGCCAGCTTTGATTTCATGGGGAAGAGGAATACTTCAAAGCATTTAACGGCATCTTGTTACAGAGATCAAATTATCACAATCAATAAATGTATCATACTATTCATCCAAATGATGCAATTCAATACATCATTAAGATCACTTAATTTGCCGAGTGATAACAGTTACCGTTTTTAATTGGTCTGAAACCAACACAAAAGCACGGAAACTAAATGTGACTGACGTCAGCGTATGATGAAACTATTGGAGAGGGGTCCGGGTGGATAAAGACATTCAGCCGACAACAGGAAACAATAACCTTTCAAGTTCCTCTTACTAGTCGAGTAAAGCGACTGATATGGCATCTTTAAAATGAAGTGGATGCAGAAAGCTTCCGCCTGCCGAGTTCAGGAAGCGGTGAGCTGCCCAGGGACCATTACAGCGCACTCACAGGAAGACAGACAGAATGTGGGGAGCTAAAGTGACATCTGCTAGCGCAATCAAATAAAGGAGCCCATTTCCACAAAATGTGTTTAGCGCGCACGTTTGAAAGGGGGTTCAAGCAGTTTATTTAATGTAGAGACTGAGAACAACTCGGCCCCTTTGAATCTCAAACTGTCATTGTTCATCAGTTTTAGATGAGTAATCAGTTTCTACGTCCAGGTGGTATTTGCAATTGCACTGGTGCTTTCGAGGAATGGTATAATTGTTAATGACGAGCTCAGCTTGTTAGCACCAGGTTTCAATTCTACAAGCGCATAGTGAAACAGCAAACATTTACACTGGAGGCAAGTCTATAAGCCCAGTCTTCCAGGCTGTAAACACCACTACTGACTAAAAATCCCTCCACATCCGCTGGTTATATCAAATCGGTTTACACATCCTGATAATTAGGGCTGGGACGATACTAATGAAATTTCCCCCCCGGGGGATCAATAAAGTACCTATCTATCTATCTATCTATCTATACCAGTACTTGTTAGTATCGTGGCAAGGAAGCAAAACATGAAACGGATTTCACTTTAGGAAAACAGCCCTAATGTTGGAAACATTTGTTTATTTTCCAAGCTATAGCAGGCAACCTGTATCCTTTCAAAACCTGTATTTTTAAAGGACCTAATTTTTGCCATAGAAATATTGCGATACTGGTATCGTCCCGGCACTACTGATAATGAAAAGAGAAAACATTGAGGGATGCTATTCGATGACCACATGCAAACCCTCAGAGGGATTGACAAAAACTGAAAAGTAGAGCATCTTTTGACCAGCTACGAGCCCAGTTTAGAAGCATAAGAGAATGCGTCACTGGGAGGTTGCCGGTTTGAATCCCCCGTTTGTAGGGGTGTAGTTTTATACCCCGGACTCACTCAGAGCAACACACTGGACTAACGCTGGGAGCAAAAACACAGCTGTATAAATGTGAACGTGTAGAAGCCAGTTATAAGACGAGGGGCTTCAACTGAGCAAATAAATAATAATACCGGGGAGAAATTACAGGACGTAAAGACATTATTTTTCAAAGTTTGGACATCTGATTTGATTTGGTTTATTTGATGTTTCATATTCGGATCTCTTGGTCCTACTTGGAGGGTGAGAGGTAGGCGAGCTGTGTGTGTGTACCTTGGGTTTCAGTTGATCTTGTCGCTCCTGGACGCGGTGCTGCAGGGGTTTTGGAGAGGAGCCAGTGGGAACCTCAGGAGATCTGAGGACACAGAAGCAATCAGAGACCGAAAGCAGCCGTTTATGAGTTAGGGGTTAGAGGCTGTGAAAACCTAATCATTACTAGCATATGAAGTTTTGCTTAGCGTGTATGCGCGCGAGATGAGGCTCACCGGAACAGTGTGAGCATGCAGGTCCCCTCCTCTCCACTGAGGACAGCCTGATCCGCAGAGAGTAGGTCTGCCTTGTTCCTGCAGGGCGGCGCCAAAGCATCTTCATCCAGTAACGCTATCAGGACCTTCACAGTCTCCCGACCTCCATAAGCAGTGGCGTGGTTAATAACATGGTATCTGGGCTGAAGGGGATATTTACAAAACACTATAGTGTTAAGATGGCGTTGATGTGGATCAAACAAAAAGCACCTTGACATGAACATGTAGGCTGAGAGAGGTGGGATTTGTTGGCCCAGAAAGATGTCATACCCTGGCTGGGCTGATCCCTGTCCCACTAGCTGACTGCAGTCTGTGGGACATGTGGATCTGAGAGATACGCTCTTTGAGGTCCTTGGCGGTCTCGTCAGCTGCAGCGTACACAACGTCCCCACTGGCCCGCCCCTTCAACAGAGCTGCCCTGATACTGGTCACCAGACGAACACCAGCAATACTGAGGAAAAACAGAGGTGTAAATTAAATATAATAAATGCTTGGATTATCTAATCCATTAGGAAGACAAGTCAAGAGGGCCTCTACTTCTAGGCGTAGAGTGGAAAGAAGCACTACAGGGATTGGAATTTCTTAAATCGCCAAATGGATAGAGGCGCTTCCTTTTTCTAGGGGTCAATTATCATTGACCATGAAGTGACTACAACATTATTGGGGTGTATGAAAAGATCAGCAAGTGTAAACACTGTAGCAAGGTGAGGTGGAGAAAGAGCAGGCTATAATCCCTGACCCAGCTATTATGAGAAGGGAGTGAGCCTCCAGAACAGAATCATCTGGGAAAACAGATGTTAGCTGAACAAGAGGTCCTGAACCCTTCAGAGAAGGTGTTTGTGTGTGGAAATACAGTACTCCACTGAGGGTGGGAAGGGGGAGGTAGGGGTGAAGGCTGTTGAAAGAGCCATTCTGGCATCAGATCAGTCCAGTGTCCCATCAGAGAGCACTACAGCAGAGCAGGGAGAAAACCCTCAGTCAAACACCCAGAAGGCCCCTGCTATGGGGGAACTGGGACAATACATCCAATATTATGGGTACTATAGCTGTATATCTGAGTGCCAAGAGGTGTCAAGTATGTAGCTCTGTAGTTGCTACTGGAATTCAGGGGAAATGAGGCCTTGTTGTGACACAGCATGACTTCTCCCATTGCTTGACCTCAAAGTTCAGTCAACACATTTTCATCGAATGACCATACAATCTCCACGTTTGTGGCACTGCCAAACGCTTGATGAAGAAAACCTGAATCAATCTTAAATTATACACAGGCCATGAGTGATCAAGGAAATCTTGCAGTTCGATAATAGTTTAACTAAGTAATCAAACCAAGGAAGGAACAAATTATCTTTTGACTTTTAGTCAATTGTACTTTGATGTAGACGAGATAAACACGTTTTCGTAATTCACATGCTATCATGACAACCTGGGGCAGAGGTCATTAGGGGGGGGGAAATCAGATCTGTACACAGCAATGGGCAGGTGGGATTTGATAACTAGGGTAAGCGCAGTTTGAGTCTGCCAGGTCAGGATGGTATTCGTTACGCACCAAACACAAGAAAAGACTGAAACCAGGAGGGACTACAGTACATGAACATATCCAATAAGAAAAGCAGATTTTTTTTTACCTTCGAACGAAAAACATTTTGCTACGATGTGCACTAATGAATAAAACCTAGCTTGTTGTGTACCTTGGGTCAGGGTTGTCTCCCAGTATCTCCTCCAGGTTGTCTGTGAAATGGACAAAGTCTGACAGGCCTTTTACATGTTTCCTCAGGGGGTCAGACTCAGCGGGGGCATAGCCCTTTCCTCCCAGCTGGACTGCTCTAACAAAGGATGTCACAGCCTGCAATATATAGATGGTTAACATTATGAGACCATGTGATTGTGATGTAATCGACTTTCATTAGCTAAACTCATAGGTCAGTGTAATGATGGGAAACAGACATGGAAAGAGTGGAGGCCAATTCTTACCAAGAAGAGTGACGTGTTCTTGCGCCGTGCTTCACGCTTCAGGTCAGTAAAAGCTATACGTCCGAGCGATCTATTGGGGGTGTCAAGGGTGTGCGCTAGGGCCATGTCGTTCTTAGAGTTGACCAGCTGATCCAGATAGGAGCAGAAGACCCTCCTCACCACTTTTCCTACCTATTGGAGATTTACCAACAGCCTTTAAACACCAGCCGATGCCACAAACTACACACAGCCCCATTTAAAGTCATTACCCATCTTAAACCCAAATCAACATTTCATAAACCTTGTCACCCTCAGGCAGTATTACAGTAGCAACCCGTATTCTAGCCACTCATAAATCAGACAGTTGACAGGGCAGCAGCCCGAAGGAGAGAGATTGGGCCGCAGCAGCACATGTCCTAGCCCACAACGTCTGTGGTGTTTTAAAACATCTGCCTGGTAATTTAATTTACATTTCGCTCTTAAATCTGAGTGATATGATTTAATGTTCCTGTTAATAAGAACAAGAGATTCCAGTGCCTGAGAAATACTGGAAAAGCTAAAAGAGAAGGGAATGAAAGGCTTGCCAGACTGACTGGGAAAGTGATAGGGAACAGTGAAAGAAAGTACCTTGGTTGCACAATGATATGAGCCAATGTAACATTTAATATTCTGGCCAAACCACCTTCTCTCGTGTGAGTGGAGAGAATGGAGAGTCAGTTTGCTTATACTACACTGACCTGTATAATGCTGTTATGGTCTAAGCATGTATGAACATATCTGTTTACCTGTGTGATGCATGGCTTTGACTTGCTTGATGGAGTCGAGGGGACCTGAGACAGGGAATCCCTCACCTCATAGGTGTCCATGTTACTGGACAGAAACTGAAACAGCTGGACCTTGGCAACAACATGAGCACAGATTTGGCAGTTAGGTTAACTGGCTGAGCTGGCCTTTGAAACTATATAAAACAGTTGACTAAAACTCCCAATCATGGTCAATCATCCTAGTTTCAATCAGGCCTAATACTCACTGAGCTCAGAGGCTCCTCAGGGTCCGGATCAACCCTCAGCTGTTTGTACATAGAGTAGATATCAATCAGGTCCATAGTGTTGGTGCGCTTCAGAAAGGAGTTGTATTCTTTCCTGATGATGTCATAGCTCTCTGATCTGGGAGAGTCATTGTGAAGGGGCAGGTTAAGTTTGTCTAAGAGTAAGTGTTTCCAGGCCATCAAGACGTCACTCAGGGCAACACTGAACTCTCCACTCTCCTGTCAGAAGAGAGCAAAAACAGAGGGTTTATAGCCATGACTGCTGTCTGTGATGGGAATCATAATGCATAGATCATGGAGAATTATCCTCCCATACAGTCTGGTGGGACCAAGGGTGGGACAAATGAGGTGATTATTACTTTATAGGGTCAGGAGTCTTTTCTGACCATGTGATCAGGAGAAACCAGGCCCGAATGGCTATAACAGGGTTGCAGCCTTAGTGACAACGCGTTTGGAGTTATGACATTAAAAATGTTAAGGCTTTGATTGCAGTATCAATGTCTGTAAGGGCCACAGTCACTCAATAATTAGGAATTAAAATAACAGAATGGACATTAAGCTTTTTCTGATGGGATAAAGCTCAGAGATTTGTCAGGGAGTTGGTCAACCATGTTTAGCCAGTGCTGTGATAAGATTGTATCAAATAAAGATTGTGAAAAATGTCTGCACTGTATGTTTGTTTGCTAGCCAGACAGCCTTTGACAAATGATTCCATCATTTTTTATTTATTAATTACCACCATTACATTCAAACAATGCAGTCAATCCACAGCTATACACTACCTGAAATCAATAGATGCTAGTTTTAAATGAAACAAGTACTGATATTGTATCATATACAATATCCTCCCCAATAGGATATGAACACGTTATAACCTGTAAAAAACTGCAACATTAAATCTGCTACAACAGTTTTACCTGTTTATTGACCTCTGCAATGGCCAGCTGTAGAACCATCAACATGCCATCTGCCCCGTGGATGGTAATCCTCTCTGACTCAAAAACCCGGTGGCATTCTCGCCTGAAGGTTCTCACTATAGTCTTCAGATTGTCCTCCAAAGTCGCCATTGTCCCTATGAAGGTGACAAACAAGACAATGTTTAGTTATATGTACCGAAACCTTCAAAACTGCAATGTAACTAATACAAACAAAGTAGTGTATGACTGACGTAACAATGTATTAGTTAAAATGGTTAACGTTAATTAAAGTGGACACAAAACTTAGCTACAACAATACAAACGTAGGTTGCTGGTAGGTAGTGAAAAATAAGACGCAATTAAACACATACTTACCTAAACAAATGTTATATCATCAAACACCACCTCTTTCGATATATATCTCGAATATTTTAGGGCTATATTCAAAATATCGCCAAAATGCGTTCACCACCCACGTAGCCAATGCACAAGCAGCTGATGCTTTGAAATGTTTAAACTCCTGCCAATAACTACTCTGACCAATCAGATTCTGTGTCATCATCTAACCACGCCTATGTGGTTTCGATGGCTATCTGTGGTTCTTTATCACATAATCAAATATTGTTTTTAGCATCTCTGACTTTGTTTAGTGTGAGGACGTCTATTCACTAATGTATGTTTTATAGTGTGTTTAATATAGAAATAGTGTGTACTGTGTCAAAATGCTGCACCATAGCGTTTTTCATCTCAGCGCTCCCCTAGAATTTAAGAATAAAATGGCATGGTACGCTCCAACCCGGACATCGACAATGCAGTTTTTTTGGGGCGGGGGCAGAAGTTGTAACATGCTGAAAGGCGCGCATAGGTAGGGGGTTATGAATTAGCGAGCTACCTATGATAATTAAAAAGCCGCGTTATTTGTTGAAGTGTTTTGTATTATGTTGCCAAGGCTGTCGTCATCACCACTTTCAATCGTTGTAGTTTGTTGTAGGCTGCTGGCGTTTGGCTGGTTCCGCTGGCGTACATAGCTGGCTTTCATTATCAGCTAGCTAAACCAACTAGGTTCATGTGTACACGTTTGTAGGTAACGAACTCTTCTATAGTGCAAACTAGGTAGAACAGTCGGGGAAAAAACGGTTTACCTTTTGGAGTCCAATAGCCCAGTGGTTCTTAAACTGTGGGGTAGTGCATCATCAGTTTCTTCTTGTCATGTTAGTCATTGCATACCTATTTATAACTTGTCAGAAATGTCCAGATCAACTAGCCCATGTGACCTAATGTTTTTTAACTAGGCTTTTTAGCCAATAGATTTTGTTGTAACGCTTGAGTCACTCATATCACATGAATACACATTAGACATGGCAAAGTGTATAAAATTGCAAGAAAATTAGCCATAAAACGGCAACATTTTATCTGCCAACAAGAGGGGTGTTAACAGTGCTTGTGCCCATAGAATTAGACGTGGGGGGTGTGGGATGTACCCCAATGCTGGAAGCGGGCCTCAGTGAAAAGGTTTGGGAGCCTACATGATGTCAGTACAAGAATGATGTCCCATTATGTGATCACTGTGACAGCTGTCACCTATGACATTTCACACATTTAAAAAGCCTCCATCTAAACAAACCCCTGGCCCACATGGGCCGGGAGAAGGGTGTTTCAACGCACCCTTCCTGGAAAAACCGGACAAGTCTGTGTTTGTCTGGTATATCTCTCGCCTAGTCGAACTGTAGCAAGGGATCTATATGACTGTTCTAATGATCTCATGATTAGCTTATTGTCACTACAGTAATTTTCTCAGTGACTACAACAGAAATTAAACGGGCACGTTAATGTTCAGGCTTTAGGTTATATGAATCCCCCCCAAACAAGTTAGCCCAATACTGGAATATGTAAGCTTTTGCTCGCTTGAGTGTGCATACGGAAGTATTATTTTTCGCTTTCAATTCTGATGTGCAGTTTCTGTATAAGGAAAGTTCTAATAATCAAATATGCTCTCTTTTGAAATATCAACCCCTCTTCAATCCTGATGCAGGTGTTAAAATCAAACCAAAGAGGAAGTACACCGGACATAAACATCACCAAAAGACATTTAGCATGGAGGACTCAGGTCGGGGAGCTAGCTACACAGTGCCCTGTGATGACTACGTCCATGTGGTGGAGTTCAGCCCCTTTGACAGTGGCTCAGCTGCGTCCCTCCTGGCCTATGGAGGAAACCAGTATGTGGTGGTAGGCACCTGCCGCTTCCAGGTGAGTAGTAGCCTGCCAGATCCACGTTCTCAGTAGCCAGTTGGTTCTTTCTTAACTTCCTCATGTCCTCTCTTCTCGCCTCCATCCTCAAAATGCATCGGAAGAGAAGATCTTCCCAAGGTTCCTCCCCTCTGAGGAGGCATGGCTAGGGGACACAAGGAATTGAGAAACAGTCTGTGTTTTGGTTGCCATGTGCGATGTAAACCACTGCTGTATTTGTGACGTGAACCACTGTTTGTGCAGGAGGAGGACATTGAGGTAGAGGGGGTGGAGTTCACCACACTACGTGTTTTCCATCATGTGTTACGTGTGGATTGCCTCGCATGGAGCCCTGAGTCTCGGCTGGACAAGCTTCCCCAACTCATCAGGTACCTCACTCCTTTAAGTTCTTACAGCTTTCTTAAACTGCAGACAGTCTGTTCTGTCTTTACAGCTCTGGTCCTGGAGTGTTGCTGGGTGTGCAGGCTTTCATTCCAGCCCTGCAGTAAGTAATGCCTGATTCAGCTCATCATGGTGCAGACTGAAGACGTGGTTAATTGGTTTTTGGACCAACCTCCACTGCACTACTGTTTTCTTTCTTTCTTCTTCATCAGCTCCTCCCTCAGTCAATCAATCAAATGTATTTAGAAAGCCCTTTTTACATCAGCTGATGTCACCAAGTTCTTATACAGAAACTCAGCCTAAAACCCCAAAGAGCGCGCAATGCAGGAGAGGGCGAGAGGGAGAGAATATACTTAAGATCACACAGGACTCAAAATAAGACAAGTTCTCATTTACAAGACTGACCCTAGCCCCCCGGCAGATAGACTATTGCAGCATGAGTAGGTTAGCTGGCTGTTATTATCAGCTAGCTAACCAACTAGGTTCATCATGTGTACACATTTGTAGGTAAAAAAAACTATTCTGTAGTGCAAGTTAGGTAGAACAGTCGGGGAAAAAACTGCTAACTAGCTAGGATTTCACAATTTTTCATTTTCAGTGCATGTCCTGAAGCCAAGGCTACCACCTTGGTGGTTACAAGGAAGATCCAGTCTAACTAGTTACCGGCCGCTAACTAAGTGTTCTAGCTAGCTACAGTAACGTTTCTGACTGTTTGTGCATTGCTGAACTGGCACATGCCTCCCTGACCCTAATCTACTAACTAGATGTCTGGCTTCTATGTATAAGACAGACTACACTCAATCATAGAACCTACTGAAGAACCTACATGAGTCTTCAGTAAAGACTTAAAGGTTGAGACCGATTCTGCGTCTCATATGGGTCGGCAGACCATTTCATAAAAATAGAGCTCTATAGGAGAAAGACCAGCCTTAGGAATTGTTGGAAGAATGAGGCCTGCGTCTTGTGACCGTAGCGTACGTGTAGGTATGTACGGCAGGACCACCTGTCACCTGCTTATCCCAGAGCCATACAGTGGGGAGAACAAGTATTTGATACACTGCCGATTTTGCAGGTTTTCCTACTTACAAAGCATGTAGAAGTCTGTAATTTTTATCATAGGTACACTTCAACTGTGAGAGACGGAATCTAAAACAAAAATCCAGAAAATCACATTGTATGATTTTTAAATAATTAATTTGCATTTTATTGCATGACATAAGTATTTGATACATCAGAAAACCAGAACTTAATATTTGTAACAGAAACCTTTGTTTGCAATTACAGAGATCATACGTTTCCTGTAGTTCATTACCAGGTTTGCACACACTGCAGCAGGGATTTTGGCCCACTCCTCCATACAGTTCCTTCAGGTTTCGGGGCTGTCGCTGGGCAATACGGACTTTCAGCTCCCTTCAAAGATTTTCTGTTGGGTTCAGGTCTGGAGACTGGCTAGGCCACTCCAGGACCTTGAGATGCTTCTTACGGAACCACTCCATAGTTGCCCTGGCTGTGTGTTTTGGGTCATTGTCATGCTGGAAGACCCAGCCACGACCCATCTTCAATGCTCTTACTGAGGGAAGGAGGTTGTTGGGCAAGATCTCGCGATACATGGCCCCATCCATCCTCCCCTCAATACGGTGCAGTCATCCTGTCCCCTTTGCAGAAAAGCATCCCCAAAGAATGATGTTTCCACCTCCATGCTTCACGGTTGGGATGGTGTTCTTGGGGTTGTACTCATCCTTCTTCTTCCTCCAAACACGGCGAGTGTAGTTTAGACCAAAAAGCACTATTTTTGTCTCATCAGACCACATGACCTTCTCCCATTCCTCCTCTGGATCATCCAGATGGTCATTGGCAAACTTCAGACGGGCCTGGACATGCGCTGGCTTGAGCAGGGGGACCTTGCGTGCGCTGCAGGATTTTAATAAATGACGGCGTAGTGTGTTACTAATGGTTTTCTTTGAGACTGTGGTCCCAGCTCTCTTCAGGTCATTGACCAGGTCCTGCCGTGAAGTTCTGGGCTGATCCCTCACCTTCCTCATGATCATTGATGCCCCACGAGGTGAGATCTTGCATGGTGCCCCAGACCGAGGGAGGTTGACCATCATCTTGAACTTCCATTTTCTAATAATTGCGCCAACAGTTGTTGCCTTCTCACCCAGCTGCTTGCCTATTGTCCTGTAGCCCATCCCAGCCTTGTGCAGGTCTATAATTGTATCCCTGATGTCCTTACACAGCTCTCTGTCCTTGGCCATTGTGGAGAGGTTGGAGTCTGTTTGATTGAGTGTGTAGACAGGTGTCTTTTATATTGGCAGACTCAACAGCCTTGGTTTCTCAAGTGACTGCCTTGCCTGGTTCTCTAACTACTTTGCAGACAGAGTTCAGTGTGTCAAATCGGAGGGCCTATTGTCCGATCCTCTGGCAGTCTCTATGGGGGTGCCACAGGGTTCAATTCTTGGGCCAACCCTTTTCTCTATATACATCAACGATGTCGCTCTCGCTGCTGGTGACTCTCTGATCCATCTCTACGCAGATGACACCATTCTGTATACATCTGGCCCCTCTTTGGACACTGTGTTTACTAACCTTCAAACAAGCTTCAATGCCATACAACACTCCTTCCGTGGCCTCCAACTGCTCTTAAACGCTAGTAAAACTAAGTGCATGCTTTTCCATCGAACGCTGCCAGCACCCGCCCACCGGACTATCATCACTACTCTCGACGGGTCCGAATTAGAATACGTGGACACCTACAAATACCTAGGCATCTGGTTAGACTGTAAACTCAACTTCCAGACTCACATCAACCATCTCCAATCCAAAATTAAATCCAGAATTGGCTTCCTATTTCGCAACAAAGCCTCCTTCACTCATGCTGCCAAACATGCCCTAGTAAAACTGACTATCCTACCGATCCTTGATTTCGGCGATGTCATTTACAAACTAGCCTCCAACACTCTACTTAGCAAATTGGATGTAGTCTATCACAGTGCCATCCGTTTTGTCACCAAAGCCCCATACACTACCCATCACTGCGACCTGTATGCTCTCGTTGGCTGGCCTTCATTATATATTCGTCGCCAAACCCACTTATAGATATACCCATCTATAAGACTTTATTAGGTAAATCCCCACCCTATCTCAGCTCACTGGTCACTATAGCAACACCCACCCGTAGCATGCGCTCCAGCAGGTATATCTCACTGGTCACCTCCAAAGCCAACACCTCCTTTGGCTGCCATTCCTTCCAGTTCGCTGCTGCCAATGACTGGAACGAATTGCAAAAATCATTGAAGCTAGAGGTTCCTATCTCCCTCAATAACTTTAAGCATCAGTTGTCAAAGCTGCTTATCGATCACTGCACCTGTATATAGCCCTTCTGTAAATAGCCCACACTACTACCTCATCCCCATATTTATTTTTGTTATTTTCACAAATCTTGCACTCCAGTATATCTATTTGTACATCATAATTTGCACATCCTTCATTCCTGTGTTAATGATGATAATCTGTAATTTATTTCACCACTATGGTCTATTTATTGTCCTACCTCCTAACCTTACTGCATTTTGCACTACATTTTGCACTCTGTACATATATTTTCTATTGTGTTTTTGACTATGTTTGTTTACTGTGTAACTCTGTGTTGTTTTTGTCGCACTGCTTTGCTTTGTCTTGGCCAGGTCGCAGTTGCAAATGAGAACTTGTTCTCAACTGACCTACCTGGTTAAATAAAGGTGAAATAAAAAAAATACAGGTAACGAGTTCAAAAGGTGCAGTTAATACAGGTAATGAGTGGAGAACAGGAGGGCTTCTTAAAGAAAAACTAACAGGTTTGTGAGAGCCGGAATTCTTACTGGTTGGTAGGTGATCAAATACTTATGTCATGCAATAAAATTAATTATTTAAAAATCATACAATGTGATTTTCTGGATTTTTGTTTTAGATTCCGTCTCTCACAGTTGAAGTGTACCTATGATAAAAATTACAGACCTCTACATGCTTTGTAAGTAGGAAAACCTGCAAAATTGGCAGTGTATCAAATACTTGTTCTCCCCACTGTATATTTATTTTAATATATCTCTGGATCATCCATCTACACCACCTCTGTGTTAGTCAGTGATATAAAACCCTCAGTAGTCTTGGCCCAGCTGTATTCCTCATTCACCTACTGTATGAAGCACAGTCATCATACTAGTCTCAGTGGCCCACTCAGCGGCGAGAATACCAACACAGTTATTTCAGGTGTGGTTTGATTAAAAAAAGGACGTTGAAAATTATTACATAGAAAGCAAGGTTTTCCTCTTAATTGGAATGGTGGATGGGAATGCTGTAATCCCGCTGGAGATGTTTCCAAGTTGCTTTAATTGAAAAGGAAAGGCAGCGATACTTCCTGGCCTTCCGTGGTTAAGTCTGCAGGGCCCTGGGGGCCGGCGTGTGACGTGCGCACATGTTATTGCACTGATGGCTCCCCCGCTCAAGTTCCGTCCCTCCCCTAGTTTTGCACGTAGTTATGCCTTCCAGGAAAAGTACAGTGTTCTCACAGGCGTGCCTGAGGCAGGGGCCGGCGAGGGTGCTAGGAGGAGAGAGGAGGAGGGGGTAAGGGGCTTATGCTGGGAGGCTTCCAGATTCTACCAAGCCAGTCAGCAGCCTCCTAGTAGATTCTGGAGAACTTTCAGGAACACCTCCCTAGCATCAGCTCAGGGTCCAAACAGACCCCTGCATTAGTCAACCCTGTGACATTGACCTCTTTGAAGATTGTCTTATGAAGAAATGTTCTCCCACTTGGCAGCTTTTCTTTCATTGACAACATTGACAACATTTCTGCAGCGTAGGCTAAATCTAGTTAGCCTAATTTGTATTGCAATACTGTGAGTTATGTATTGAATTAGAGGTTTGATGATAGATCGTTGGCAATGCCCAGCAATTGAGTTGAAAGAAGGGTGAAATGCCCTCCACAATTTGCTGACTACTAGGCTATGTATCAGTTGTTGGTATAATCACCTGTACCAGTTGCTTGGGGGAATATTCTGGCTGTGTATTGTGACATCATGCCAAATCCATCTGTTCCTGCAACTGCAAATGTGTGAAAATGTGTCTGTTTTTCTTATTATGTAAGTAATTGCAGGCACTGGTATATACTACGACTGATTAGAGGCAAAGTCGTCTTCCAGGCGTTAGTTAGTCTCTGAAACAGAAATGCTCAAATGGCGTGAGGAATCTTGTTTTTCTCCATGTTTATCTTCGCAATTAGAATCTCCCTGGCAGTGTTTCCATTGAACCATGTCCAAGTACTTTACCACACACACATCCAAAGGTGTCAGCCCGTGCTGCAGTGCAGACACACGCATAGACATGGACGTGTGCCTGAGTGTGTGTACGCGTGTGTGTGTATGCGTGTCTTTGAGTAGGATGGGCTCTGTTTTGATGTTCTCTTTCTTTGTTTATGTTCTCTCTCTCTCTCTCTCTCTCTCTCTCTCTCTCTCTCTCTCTCTCTCTCTCTCTCTCTCTCTCTCTCTCTCTCTCTCTCTCTCTCTCTCTCTTGCTCTCCCTCCAGATTTTGCACTGCAGCAGCAGACAGAAAAGTGAGGCTGTTGACTTCTGATCTTCAGAATAAACATGAAGTGAAGGTAGAGTTCTGGAACCCCTGCCCTCACGACTAGATCACACTGGAACTACTGCACCTGTCAGTTCAGTTGGCGTCTGGTTTCTTTAAATCAAGCTGTTTGAGTGGAGGACATTGACAGTAGTTACTTAGTGAATGGCTTTTATACATTAGCCTAATCAAGAACCCAGCACACACAAGGAGCCAGGGCCCTGTCCTACAGTCTGTGGGACCCTCGCACCAAATGCAGTGTTTATTAATTGTATTTTCTGTGTGGTTGTCTAGGTGATGGTGGGTCACACCAGCTACATCAACCACTTAGTGTTCGAACCCACGAAGGGGAAACAAATCGCTTCGGTCAGTGACGACCATACATGCAGGTCAGTCTGAACCCCCCCCCCGGTCTCATTCAGCAAGAAGAATATGAGTGTGTGAGTGTGTGTCTTCCCTCAGCTCTTGGTTCTGTGTTCTGTTCTCTCTTAATGGTGCAGAAAGTCCTGACTGTGTTTCCACAATGAAACCCAATGCTTATCACAACACACCCCGGTGTTGCCGTGCGTAAGCACACCACCCCGCTTCTCCAGCCTTTCAAAGTAATTGGTTAAATATGGAAATCCAATTAGCTGCAGTACTACTGGAGGTTTTTCCTCTCCTTAGGGTTGACTCTTAACAAGGTCCCCCAATGTGGCCTATCAATCAGTAGAAGTAGGAGGAAAGAGTATATCGGAAACCAGGGGTAACCATAGGGTAACCTGAGCACAGGAGGTTGGTGGCACCTTAATTGGGGAGAACGGGCTCGTGGTAATGACTGGAGTGGAATGGTATCAAATACATCAAACACATGGCTTCCAGGTGTTTGATGCCTTTCTGTTTGCTCCGTTCCGGTCTTTATTATGAGCCTCCACTGAACCTGGGGGGACCTCCTTTGACATTAGTAACTAGGGTTGTTGCTAGGGTCCAGACAGGGCCGAAATCGTACTCCCTCTTGCCCTTCCCACTCAATGTGAGCTCGTATTGTTTTATCTGTGATTGATGGGTGAGAACATTTTAATAAAGTTAGCAGCTCAGAAATGAATGACTGGCCCCTACTTTTCTCTCCACTAGAGCCTGAAAGAGCACGTCTCTCGTCTCCCTCTTTAAACCCAACGCTCTCTGGGTGAGAAACACACCTGAAACATCTGCTTTCTATTCATGAACTCATCATTTCAGGACCCTGGAGCTTGCGGTTACACTTCCAGTCATCAAATACAGGCCATGGTTGAATTATCTCCTCAATCTCCTTCCGCCCTGCCTAAATACTCTAAAGTGTTGGTTAGGATGAGGGCTGTGAGGAGAGGGAGAGAGAGAGAGAGGGAGGGAGAGAGAGAGAGAGAGAGAGAGAGTGAGGCCTGAGCTGGGGCTGGGGATGGAGCTCTGCTACTGCGAGAAACATCAGTGCTCAGTTCTCCCTCAGCCTCCCTCTGTAATGGTCTGGCCAGAGAAAACAGAGGTACGCTTTGCTCGGCTCCATCTGCAGAAAGATTTAAATTCTGTCACGTTGAGAAAATATGGGACGCAGGAGGAAGAGTGAGGCGGAACAAGGGAAAGTTAACAGAAGAGGGCCTTCCAGGCAGCCCACACAAACCGAGACCCCTGATAGGGTGAGAGAAAAGAACAGTAGACCTGCTTCTCGTGTGTGTGTGTGTGTGTGTGTGTTCGTACACTTGGCAGGTTGTCCTACCATAACTCTGCTGTGCTCTTTGTCAACACTGTCCTTTCCTGCGTGGGAACTCTACTCCAGCCGGAGTAGCCACCTGTAGCAGCTAGAAGAAGGTCACAGCCTCCCACTGAGGTCAGAGTGTCTGCCAGAGGTCCCAACCTCTCTGGGCTGGGCTCCCATTGTGTCTGTTAGCTTACAGTTGTATTTACAGTAGGTATGTATGTGTTTCTGTTGAGTGAAACAGATACATGTTCAGCCAGCTCTGGTTTCGTGTTGAGATGGATCAGCAGAATACAGCTTACTCAAGGGGCTTGAACAGAGACACCTGCTGCAACTATTTGATGTGTGGGATCTCAACTATTTATTTTGTATATTTTGTGTATAATCTACTCTGTGTGTCATCCATTTGGAAAATATTCCTGAGGTGTTATCACAATAGTTTGAGACTTTCTCCCCACTCTAACCCGTCAATCATCTGTCAGTAGCCTGTATATGTCCACTCTACAACATCCTATCTGTCAGTAGCCTGTGTATGTCCACTCTAAAACATCATATCTGTCAGTAGCCTGTATATGTCCACTCTACAACATCCTATCTGTCAGTAGCCTGTGTATGTCCACTCTAAAACATCATATCTGTCAGTAGCCTGTATATGTCCACTCTACAACATCCTATCTGTCAGTAGCCTGTGTATGTCCACTCTAAAACATCATATCTGTCAGTAGCCTGTATATGTCCACTCTACAACATCCTATCTGTCAGTAGCCTGTGTATGTCCACTCTAAAACATCATATCTGTCAGTAGCCTGTATATGTCCACTCTACAACATCCTATCTGTCAGTAGCTTGTATATGTCCACTCTACAACATCCCAATCTTTAATCTCCTCTTTTCTTCTCTTCTCCCGTTCTCACGCTTTCTTTTGCTCCGTGCTAGGGGATCCCATCATCAACTCTAGCGAGAGGAGCGAACTGATCCAATAAAAATGACTAATGGCAGAGATAATTATTTCAACATTCCAAATGTCTGTTAAAGATCATGTTATTGTTCAAGACACTTGAGCAGGTCCGATCAAGATGGATGCTGATGTGGTTTTGGGAAGTGGGGGGAAGGTGTGCTGTGCACCTCTGCCTGGACTCCCCTGTGAGGCGCTGAGGCGGGATTACTGTTTGTCTTTCTTAACCCTCGTTCCCCCGAGGGTCGCCAGGGTTATTTACCCTGCACTCTCCCATAATTTAGTTCACACGGTGCACACTACATTTCCCATTTCCTCCACTCATTTGGAAAACATTGGCCAATATCAAACAGTCCTGGCTGCTGTTTTTTCAGTCCCATCTAAGTCCCGTCTAACTCGATTGAACATGAAGCCCAGTGTAGTTGCTTGATGTCACGTCAGTTGTAGTGTTATGCAAATACACAGTGCTGTGTCAGTGGCGGTTTCAGTCTTGTTTCTTGCCCCTTTTCATGCCTTTCACCTTGTTCAGCAAGGGTTACGTTAAGAAAAGATATATAATCTTTCCCCATTTGAAGGGCAAAGTGGTTGACCACAACTTGGCCGGATGCGGCGTAGCGTGCGATTGAACTCTGCTTGGCGAGTGGTCTGAGAAGAGAGGGTTTATGCTTGTTTGTCTGCTGCGGTCTGAGGCTTCCAACCTCACCCATGCTCTATGGAGGAGGGTCTGCACTGCACTCTGCACAAGGGCCATTCTGACTTCCTGTGTCGAGTCAAGAAGCAAAAGCTCTCATGGAGAAATATGAGGGTGTTTCATCCCCTGCAGGGAAGACACAGGAAAAGTTTAGTGTTTGTTTACTGAGGTCTTGGGGCATAAGCATATCCTCTCCACCGCGCCACTGCAGACATCTCTCCAACATGTTTGACGTTTAGACGGGTTTTAACATATGGCCCATGTTATTTTGGGGGGACCGCTTGCGAGTTTATTCCCCCCTTGTTCAAGGGAATGTTCTGTTAGATATTAGGCCTTGTGTTCGCCGAGGAGGGCTCTCAGATGTGGTTGAAGAGTAGATCCTGGTCTCGGGAGCGGGCCTGTCCTCTCCAAGTGATTTATTACATCCGTGCACACGTTTGCCTTGTGTCCTCAGCCTTCTCGTTCGTCAGCGCAGGGCCCCGGCCGTCTGTCTTCACAGCTCAGGGGGTAGATTACGACCAACATCCCTTTTTTCCCCTGAAAGAAGGGCAGTAGTAGTGAGGCTCTGTGTGCAGCTCTCTTGGAAAACGGACAGAAGTTAGATAAAAAAAACGTCATCATTACAGACCCTGGCGTGTGCTGCTCACTCATTAGAGTATATTCCGAAGAGAGTCACACAGACGCCTGGGGAAAGGTGGATTTGGATGGAAGCTTGGAACCTGTGAGACAAAAACAGCTAGCCAGTCATGATGTCTTTGTTCTTTTTGATATTTTTAGCTGCCATTAGTGTGTGTAATCCTTTGTTTTGTGTGCTGCCGCCTCATCTCCTCTCCCCACACGGGGTGGCTGGACTCCGGAAGCTATTTTTAGCGCTGCTGCGCGTCGTACTCCAGTACAGCTAATTGAGTGCTTATTAATCGTGTTTTTTGGACTTGATGATTTCACATTTTTGGACAGGACCGTGTTTTATCTTAAGCTTCAGACCCGGTTGTTTTTTTGAATCCCAGACTTCCTGTCTGAGGTTGTTTTCTAAATGGATAGTTGAGGACAGGAGAATAATTTTCTTACAATCCTTAAACGGTTTATTTCCCCTGAGCACACCCCATCTCCGACCATCTGTAGTGTCTAGCTAGTGCCGTTTCTCATTAATGCCTGGTGGCCCCTCTTGTCCCCACAGGGTGTGGGACATGGAGGGCAATGAAACCACTACATTCAGACTACGTTCCCCTGGCGTCAGTGTGTGCTGGCATCCTGAAGATGTCTTCAAGGTGCGTACAGTAACGGGGCTCTCCAGTTTCATAATAAGAGTTTAAATACTTAGTGAGAGTTATAAGGCCTAGTGACGGTGTGAGAGTGAAAAGATCTAGTGATACTAAACCCCTCTCCTCCGTCCAGCTGATGGTGGCCGAGAAGAAGGGGACGATCCGCTTTTATGACCTGGTTACCCAGCAGGCCATTCTTTCTCTGGATTGCGGCCAGTCGCCGCTCATGTCGGCCGACTGGTGCCTCACCAACACCATCAAGGTGGGCGCGGTGACGGGCAGTGACTGGGTCATCTGGGATATCACCCGCTCCAGGTGAGTGGCAGGACATATGCTTGTGACCGACTGGGTTCCAACCCGGGTCTCTAGCACGCCACTTGACTTTGTTAGCCCCAAGACAAGGTTACCCATCACTTCAGTTACGTGCTGTGTAACACTACTGTATGAAGGCATGGGATTTGTTCATGGTTATTTGTCTGTTTCTAGTTACCCACAAGAGAAGAGGCCTGCCCATGTCGAACGAGCAGGAAACTTCAGGTAACTGCTTTGCCCATGCTTCCAAGGTCCTTGCTATCCGGTATCCTTGGGATGTCCCTACTCCCATTTGAAGTTGACATTTTAAGTGGGTAATGGTTAGGGTTAGGGTTAGGGTAGGGACGTCCCAAGGATCCCAAATGCTTCCAATTCCACTGACATTCAGAGTATTGTGATTCATTTTGTGGTAGTCCTGCTGATACCGCTAATGCCTACCACGTCAATGATAATGGCTGTGGTAATGATGATAATGAGGATAGCAATTACTGTAACCACGGGTCTCATGGTCTTCCAGGTGGTCTCGGGCCAATGAGAATCTCTTCTCCACAACAGGATGTCCAGGCAAGATCAGCAGTCAGTTACTAGTGCATCATCTGGGTCACCCGCAGGTCAGTGAGCTGTGTGTTTGGCTGTTTGCATTGGCACAGTGTGTCAGTTTCTGAGTAATAAAAGTGGGAATAATGTTCGGTAAGCGTGTTAGGAACGGGGATAATGTAACATGCTTCCTGGACCGGGTTTCTTATGTTTATATGGTGTTGTTGCAGCCCGTGATGATTGGATCAGCCACGGTGGGGGCGGGTCTAAGCTGGCACAGGTCCCTCCCACTCTGTGTCATTGGCGGTGACAGAAAGCTCTCTTTCTGGATGACAGAAATGTAATTTAGTCACTCCCTATGGACATATGTAATGTAGTCACTCCCTATGGACATATGTAATGTAGTCACTCCCTATGGACATATGTAATGTAGTCACTCCCTATGGACATATGTAATGTAGTCACTCCCTATGGACATATGTAATGTAGTCACTCCCTATGGACATATGTAATGTAGTCACTCCCTATGGACATATGTAATGTAGTCACTCCCTATGGACATATGTAATGTAGTCACTCCCTATGGACATATGTAATGTAGTCACTCCCTATGGACATATGTAATGTAGTCACTCCCTATGAACATATGTAATGTAGTCACTCCCTATGGACATATGTAATGTAGTCACTCCCTATGAACATATGTAATGTAGTCACTCCCTATGAACATATGTAATGTAGTCACTCCCTATGGACATATGTAATGTAGTCACTCCCTATGGACATATGTAATGTAGTCACTCCCTATGAACATATGTAATGTAGTCACTCCCTATGGACATATGTAATGTAGTCACTCCCTATGGACATATGTAATGTAGTCACTCCCTATGAACATATGTAATGTAGTCACTCCCTATGGACATATGTAATGTAGTCACTCCCTATGAACATATGTAATGTAGTCACTCCCTATGAACATATGTAATGTAGTCACTCCCTATGAACATATGTAATGTAGTCACTCCCTATGAACATATGTAATGTAGTCACTCCCTATGAACATATGGGAGGCAATGCAACTGTCAATTGAAACTGTTTGACCGGAGGTGTGATTGAATATTTCTATTTTCTTAATTTTACAATAAAGTATTTAATTTTCCATGTTTTTGTTTGCTTTGAGTTCTGAATTGAAAGTTTAGACACATCCTGGACTTTTGATCTTTATTTTAGAGTCTGATAACTGACTGCCCCTTCAGGTCATACCCAGACAAACAGACGGGTGGAACTTGGCTTCTGTGAAAAGCGGGCCTGGTTTTGTCTTTCTCAGAAGCGTTGTATCAGCGCTAGTCTGTTATGATGTTCTGCCAAACGCCTCAGGGTTAGCTGCAGGTCACAGGAATGTGTGAACGCAATGCTGCCAGCACTATACCGGTCAACACCACAATCCCTCTACAGGTGCTCACTCTCTCTGTGTAAAACAGACATACACATAGATAGATAGATAGATAGATAGATAGATAGATAGATAGATAGATAGATAGATAGATAGATAGATAGATAGATAGATAGATAGATAGATAGATAGATAGATAGATAGATAGATAGATAGATAGATAGATAGATAGATAGATAGATAGATAGATAGGTACTTTATTGATCCCCCGGGGGGGAAATTTCATTGTCAAGCAGCTACAACAAAACACAGGGCAGGTGCAAAATGCCACAACGAAAGTACACAAAAGACAGATACACGGTACATGATACATAGAGCGGCAGTATGAAAAAGTATAGAAATACAAGATATCTGGAGTGCAAAAAAACGCTATAAAAAGACATTGCATAGTATGAGTGGTTGGCTGAATGTGTACACTATACATTGGTGGATGTTGGATGGTTAACTATACTATACAGGGTAAATGAACAGTTAAGTGAAAATTTTGCATGGTTAAATTAGCTGTACAGTTAGGTATACAGTTATATTTACAGATAAGTGAATACTTGCATGTTTACACAAACTGTACAGGTAGATGACAGGAAGAGATACTTTAATAGCTAAATGTGTGTATGATATCATTTGGGGTAATAATAGTAGTTCCCTTAAAATACAGTCCTTAGTGCGCAGGGTTTAATTACAGACAACTGCACGTATTGCACATTCGATATACTAAAAGCAATGAGAAAAGGTGCAACTGGCAGGATACTAATATGCATTCCTGAGTGAATGCCTACGTAGGTTAAGTCCAATAATTACTTACAATATTGCATGTGATATAATATAACAACTGTACATGAGTATGTATATACAGACCTGTATGAATAAATAGGTCCTGAGTGGATGAGTGCTGACGGACCAGAGTTACTCATGGATGGATGCATAATTGTTAAACTAGGTCCTAGCACCCCAACAGTTCCAGATCTATGTTGCCGACGGCACGGCACCCCGGTGAGGCATTATATAGTCTAATAGCCGCCGGCAGGAAGGACCTCCTGTAGCGCTCTCTGGCACACTGTGGTGGGATCAGTCTGTGACTGAAAGTGCTCCTCTGCGTCATAACCATAGCGTGCAGAGGGTGGGTGACGTTGTCCATGATGGCCAGCAGTTTGGCCAGGATCCGTCTCTCCGCCACCTCCTCTAGAGTGTCAAGGCTCATCCCCAGGACAGAGCTAGCCTTCCTGATCAGCTTATTTACCCGAGAAGCATCACCGGCTTTGATGTTTGCTCCCCAGCACACCACTGCAAAAAAGATGGCACTGGCCACCACAGACTGGTAGAAGGTATGCAGTAGTTTACTGCACACGTTGAAGGACCTGAGCCTCCTCAGAAAGTAGAGTCGGCTCTGGCCCTTTTTGTACAGGGCCCCGGTGTTACCGGCCCATTCCAGTCTGTTGTCCATATGGACTCCCAGGAACTTGTATGACCCAACCATTTCCACATCCATCCCCTGTATAGGGACTGCAGTCAGTTGTGCCTTGGTTCTCCTAAGTCCACCACCATCTCCTTTGTTTTGCTGATGTTGAGCTGAAGGTGGTTCTGCTCACACCACAACACAAAGTCACTGATTGTGCTCCTGTACTCCTCCTCCTGCCCACCCCTGATGCACCCTACAATAGCAGAGTCATCCGAGAACTTCTGTAGGTGGCATGTTTCAGAGTTATATCTGAAGTCTGAGGTACAGAGGGTGAACAGGAAGGGGGACAGGACCGTACCCTGGGGGGCCCCTGTGTTGCTAACTGCCCGTTCTGACACACAGCTCTGTAGTCGCACAAATTGTGGCCTACCGGTCAGGTAGTCTGTGACCCAGGAGACTAAGGGTGCTTCCACTTTCATCCTCCTCATCTTCTCACCCAGTAGCAGGGGCTGAATGGTATTGAAGGCACTGGAGAAGTCAAAAAACATAACCCTCACAGTGCAACCTGTGTTGTCCAGGTGAGAGTAGGCCCTCTGCAGAAGGTAGATGATTGCATCATCCACCCTGATGTTGCGCTGGTATGCAAACTGCAGGGGGTCCATTGATGAACACACCAGGGGTCTGAGGTGAGCGAGGACTAACCTTTCCAGGATCTTCATGATGTGGGATGTTAGCGCTACAGGTCTGAAGTCATTCAGGACAGTGGGGTGTGCTCTCTCTCTCTGTCTCACGCACACATACACAGCCGTCCCCACCCCATTGGGGCAGCAGGTAGCCCAGCAGGTAGCCTAGCGGTTAGAGCGTTGGGCCAGTAACAGAAAGGCCGCTGGTTTGAATACCCGAGCGACGTGTCCTTGAGCAAGGCACTTAACGCTAATTTGCTCCAGGGGCTGACCCTGTAGATAGGCCGTCATTGTAAATAAGAATTTTATCTTAACTGACTTGCCTAGTTAAATAAACCCCCATAGGTCCTATTCCACCTGCAGAGTGAGGCCTAGGAAGGGGAAGGTCAGTGCAGGTAGCCTGGCCCTGCTCCTGCTATTGGGTAAACCCTGAGATTAAGACAAGGGCAGGAAACTAAAGGAGAGAGAGAAAAGGGTTTTGAAAAGTGGTTTTGGAAGAGAAGCTCAGGAAACTGGGAGAAGAGGTCTTTTCAGGTCACATACTACTGGCTGGCAGAGGGGATGAGTGATTTGTCTCTCCAGAGAAGAGGGAGAACGAAGAGAAAGAGAAAACAAAAGCCACACATCTCATCATCCTAGTGGGTGGGGACGATCAGTGATGCTAAAATGGAGCATGGGAGACATTGGACCATACCCCAACAGCCGCACAGTACTCTTAATAGAAACAAGGGCTCATTGTATCCTATTGGATGGACCGTGTGTGAGAATAGCACTTACTTACTGCATTATAACTACAAGAGGGCACGGATTAAATTTGATCATGAATCATTTTTTGTGACAGCTAATCACTTGTTTCCACAGATTGACGTTTTTTTAGTCCGAGGGCGCAGCCCTTTGGATGGAGTTGTGTGTGTGTCTACAGGTAGTGTAATATAACAGTTTATTTTACTCCATTAATGTATGTGTAAGGGCTGGAACAGTGGGTTTTATTGTGTGCCGGTGTTGCTGCACGACAGAGTGAGGCAGGTATACGGGAGGAGAGACCTCCACTCTTTCAATCCCGCTAGACAGGCCCGTATGTTTCTTGGAGCGTACGCACTAACCACCATCCGCAATCATAACACGCTACCGCTCTCCTGGTGGACTCTTTGTTTGAACAAGTCCAATGTGGTCGGTGCCGTACGTTTGCAGTGTTGGACGCAAGTGGTGCTGGAAGAGCTGCGTGAAAGGCCGAGAAATCAATTTAGGAGTCGCCGCCACCTTTCTTCATGCACACACCACTGAACATTTTCCAAAGGCTATAATATCCTCTTAGGTCGAATTAGAATTGCAAAGTGCAAGAAGATTTTTGTGAGAAATGTGAGTCATGAATCTCTCGATCAATAGCGTCTCCCAGAATCAAAGTGACTCAAGACCACCACCTGGTGGCCTGAGTTCCAACCTCTGTTACCAATCTCTCTAGACCAGGGATGGGCAACTCCAGTCCTCGGGGGCCGGCGTGGTGTCACTTAGAAAACACAGGTGATTAAACTAATTGCATTCTAAACTGGAAATCACGGTTAGTTGATTATTGGAGTCAGGTGTGTTAGCTGGGGCTGGGGCAAAAGTGACACCAATCAGGCCCCGAGGACTGGAGTTACCCATCCCTGCTCTACCAAATGATCCATCTCAACACGTCTGTACGTGTCCAACGTAATAGAGGAAAGAACAGCGTTGGTACATCACGCTTTTTTAAGTCACTGCCTTGTATCTTGCCCTATCGTAAACATCCCCATGACACAAAATAGTAGCTGGCAAGATGGAGATCACAGAGGTTATTTTCAATGAGTGCATTTTTGCTAGTGGCTAGTTTGCATTAACTGCATTCACTAAAACCACAGCAAAGGTTTTGGCTGCAAACGTTGGTTTCGAATCGCGACGTGTCTGCCTGGTGATTGGTTGGGAGCGTTGTCTGTCTGAAGAGGACCCTCCCAGAACAACCAAGATAATATGTTATTAAACCCAGACCTAGAACTGTTGCTGCCCTAGGTCTTGGATTTCCGAGACTGCTTTGTTACCTTCTTTGACATACCATGTAAATTTGTCAAGTTAAATCAAGTGTAAACTGAGTTTGAACCCTTCAACAAGCTTGCAGTATTAAAGTATCAATATTAGAGCATTCTCATGATGACCCTTACCTGTTATTACTTTTCAGTTTGATCAAGGAGAGCCTTGGTTTGAAGTTGAACAGTAGGATAACCACGACAGAGCTATTTCTCATAGGCCAGGAAGGCTTTCCAGCTTAATCTCCAGTTGTAATGTAATAACAAGTGCAGAGAGGAATCAAAGAGAGATCAGACAGGTGTGAACTCTCCACCACTCTCTCTGTAATCCCCTCCACCACTTCAGGCAAGATGAGGCCTTCAGCTAATTCCACCCCAACCCACACATGCAAAGCCAGGGGCTTAAGAAAAAGAGAACAAATGCTAGTAATGACCAGTATTAGATGAGAGAAAACAAAGGAAGAGATTAGAGGTTTTCATTGAGGTAAAAAATACTTTCCTTTAATCTCCTGGGGATTTTCTTAGGCCTACATGATGTAAAACCAGCCGGAAGTGGAAATGTGTTGATCTGGATGAGGGCAGTTGAGAGAAAAGTCTGAAAAGCATTACAATACAGACTAAATGGGACTACAATAAATCATGAATGTAAATTGGATCATTTTGGTCATCGTTTAATTTCAAGGTGTCTCTGTGCAGTAATGATTGGATTTAGCAGCACTTTTTTGTTTATGAATGCGGCAAAAGACAGTCCATGATCTGTGCTTCATCTGGCTCTTCAGTGAGGAGTCTGTGAACCCAATGACCCATCCTTTTGAGTCTGGGGAGGCTAGCGTGCCAAAGTAACGGTGGTCCATGACATTAGGAAACACTTAAGTTCTGACGGCAGGATGATACTGTACATCATTTGGGGATTTGTGGTTAGTATGTGAGGCACAAGAATTTAGCTTGGAACCAGTAGTGGTTATCTTATCGTCACGGCAACCCATTTTGTCTTTGGGGGGGCCTCAGCAGATTTTGATCACAGTGGTCGGTTTTTCGGGGGGGGGGGAGGATTTTAGCTGTGCTGGATGTAAGCTGAGATACGAGAAATAAAGTGTTCAAATTTAGGTTAAGGAAGTGGATTTGTGCACTGCTGCACTAAATTCAAGCGGTATAGTAGATCAATCTTCAGCTCTGTCCACCAAGTTCTCTGCACTGGAGAGGTTGAGTTTCTCTGTGAGTAGGGTGAGCTATGTTTGATTTACACTGGAATAATTGAACAGGAAGGCCTCCCGCTCAAGGTGGTCGGAGTCTTTCACAGCCACTGTGTACATCATGATGTTTTACAGTCCGAGGAGATCTATGGACTGATTTGCGTTCTGGCTTTAAAAGTGAATATGGGTGAACTCTGGTGCAGACGCATTGTCACTGATACAGAAATCACCCCTTGAACCCTAAAGGCTGAATCATGTCACAGGTAGAGAGAGGAGATGGAGAGCGAGAAATACAGAGTGGGAGATGGAGAGAGTTTATCATGGCCGTTGTGAAGCCCTACTGACCGTGAATTGCTCTACTGTGAGGTCTGTGTGACCGGCTCCAGCTTTAGATCCACTGGGCCTCAGTGCTGGCTCTGACGGTAGCCAGCTGAGGAAACATGATATTTAAATAATTCATAATTAGCTCCTTCCCTTTACTTAATAACACGTGAAGACAAATGGGTTCCAAGAATTTTCTAAATGGAAACAGTTGGTTTGGAATGGGAGGCAGAGGCACATGGGCTTATATTGTAGTACTCCCACCCTCTTTGACATTCATGGTGCATCTCGCTTTCTCTCTCTCTCTTTCGCTCTCTCTTTCTCGCTCTCATTTTATCTCAAAATAAACAAATAATAAACATTTTTATGTAATCTCTATTGAAATACTTAGATAAACATTCTCAGAGATATTTACCATCTACATTTCCTACGCCCATGTGTGTCACCCATGTGTGTGTGTGTCTCTCTCTTTCATGCCTTTTGTGATTGGACCGAAAAACTAAAAATAAATATATTTATTACTTTGTACATTCTCCTCACAATACATGTATAACATCACTGTATATATCAATACATATCATATCAATACATAGTACACCCTACAAGGAAATATTAATGAGTCTTGCACATTTAAATGGTGTTTTTCAGTTAATATATACAGTATTTTACATCCATCCATTTAAAGGCGAAATCTAGTTTAGTCTCAAATCGTTTTTAAATAAAATAATAATATTGCAAGTATTAGCCCATCAGGATTGAAGAGGTGGATATAAACTGATTGTCTTAAATGGAACTACTGTTCATTTTGAGCGTTGATTGTTTGTGCATTTTTTCCCCATGGCCACACAGAGAAATTACAGATTGCACCTTTAAAGACCCAAAATGGCTTCCCCTTCCCACTCCTCCAGCGTTTTGTATTAGTTTCACTCCCTGAGTCTCTGGCCCAGTGTTGAGGCCCTCAGCCCAGTTTCTCCAGGGCACTGTGGAGTATCTTTAGGTCGTCTCTCATCTGGCCCAGGGCATGCTTGATCTTACTGGGCTGGTCCAGGACCTCCAGGCTGCAGGTGAATGGGTCGTACCGGACAGAGAAGGGCCGTTGGATGGACGACGAGTACCTCCTGTAGGTAGAACAATAAGGTTTTAATACTTGTGAAATAGGCAAGAAAATAGGCACAAAATGCAGATCAGCCAATTAAAATCATTGATTTACTTGGACTTGACAGAAGTCTAAATTGTAGCTGGTCCCATCAGATAACATGGAGCACGTTAGCCTTGTGCTAACCTCAACAGGTGGCACTCATTATATCCTGGCACAAATTCTTCATCAGCCTATCAAAAAATCTTAAACTGCGGAAAAGCTGTCTCCCTCCAGCAGGTGGTGTGTGATTTGTTGTTTCGCCCACCAAGCAACAAAACAATTAAAGGCTTATTTGCTATGTGAGGTTTATTTGATTGAATAGAAGTTTCGTAATGCTTAAGTTGTTACGAGTGTACTGATATAAGTAGGACACGTGACATCCCGGTAAGTTTGAGAAAAAACACTTTTTATTGTAGTTAGAATGGCGCAGGAGGAGATTGCTGCCGTTTTACGGGCTCCTAAACAATCGTGCTATTGTGTGTGGGGTTTTTTCTCACGTTATTTGTAACTTATTTTGTAAATAATGTTTCTGCCACCGTCTCTTATGACCCGAAAAGAGCTTCTGTATATCAGGACAGTGATTATTCACCTCGTACTGCCTGATAAGCTGTAGACCACAATATTTACCAAGTGAGTTTTCATCTATATTTTTCATAGCAGTCTATTTACCACTCCAAACGATGCTGGCCCTAAGACCTCAGTCAATGAGCTGTATAAGGCCATAAGCAAACAGGAAAACGCTCATCCAGAGGCGGCGCTCCTAGTGGCCGGGGACTTTAATGCAGGGAAACATATCCGTTTTACCTCATTTCTACCAGCATGTCAAATTTGCAACCAGAAGAAAAAAACTCTAGACCACCTTTACTCCACACACAGAGACGCGTACAAAGCTCTCCCTCCATTTGGCAAATCTAACCATAATTCTATCCTGATTCCTGCTTACAAGCAAAAACTAAAGCAGGAAGTACCAGTGACTCTGTCAATAAAGAAGTGGTCAGATGACACAGATGCTAAGCTACAGGACTGTTTTGCTAGCACAGACTGGAATATGTTCCAGGATTCTTCCGATGGCATTGAGGAGTACACCACATCTGTCACTGGCTTCATCAATAAGTGCATCGAAGATGTCGTCCCCACAGTGACCGTACATACATACCCCAACCAGAAGCCATGGATTACAGGCAACATCCGCACTGAGCTAAAGGGTAGAGCTGCCGCTTTCAAGGAGAGGGACTCTAACCCGGATGTTTATAAGAAATCCCGCTATGCCCTCTGACGAACCATCAAACAGGCAAAGCGTCAATACAGGACTAAGATTGAATCATACTACACCGGCTCCGACTCTCGTCGGATTTGGCAGGGCTTGCAAACTATTAGACTACAAAGGGAAGCACAGCCGCGAGCTGCCCAGAGACACAAGCCTACAAGACGAGCTAAATTACTTCTATGCTCGCTTCGAGGCAAGCGCTGAACACTGAAGCATGCATGAGAGCATCAGCTGTTCCGGACGACTGTGTGATCACGTTCTCCGTAGCCGATGTGAGTAAGACCTTTAAACAGGTCAACGTTCACAAGGCTGCAGGGCCAGACGGATTACCAGGATGTGTACTCCGAGCATGCGCTGACCAACTGGCAAGTGTCTTCACTGACATTTTCAACCTGTCCCTGACTGAGTCTGTAATATCAAAATGTTTCAAGCAGACCCCCATAGTCCCTGTGCCCAAGAACACTAAGGTAACCTGCCTAAATGACTACCGACCCGTAGCACTCACATCTGTAGCCATGAAGTGATTTGAAAGGCTGGTCATGGCTCACATCAACACCATTATCCCAGAAACACTAGACCCACTCCAATTTAAATACCGCCCCAACAGATCCACTGATGATGCAATCTCTATTGCACTCCACGCTGCCATTTCCAGACTAGACAAAAGGAACACCTACGTGAGAATGCTGTTCATTGACTACAGCTCAGCATTCAACACCATAGTGCCCTCAAAGCTCAACACTAAGCTAAGGACCCTGGGACTAAACACCTCCCTCTGTAACTGGATCCTGGACTTCCTCACGGGCCACCCCCAGGTGGTAAGGGTAGGTAACAACACATCTGCCACGCTGATTCTCAACACTGGGGCCCCTCAGGGGTGCGTCCCCTCCTGTACTCCTTGTTCACCCATGACTGCATAGCCAGGCACAACTCCAACACCATCATTAAGTTTGCCGACAACACAAAAGTGGTAGGCCTGATCACCGACAACAATGAGACAGCCTATAGGGAGGAGGTCAGAGACCTGGCTGTGTGGTGCCAGGATAACAACATCTCCCTCAACGTGATCAAGACAAAGCTGCTCCATCGAGAGCATCCTGACTGGTTGGATCACTGCCTGGTATGGCAACTGCTTGGCCTCTGACCGCAAGGCACTACAGAGGGTAGTGCGTATGGCTCAGTACATCACTGGGGCCAAGCTTCCTGCCATCCAGGACCTCTATACCAAGCTGTGTCAGAGGAAGGCCCAAAAAATTGTCAAAGATTCCAGCCACCCCAGTCATAGACTGTTCTCTCTGCTACCGCACGGCACCGGTAACAGAGCTCCAAGTCTAGGTCCATTGATCACAGGTCCTTACATTTCACTGTAAGGTCTACACCTGTTGTATTCCGATCATGTGACAAATACGATTTGATTTGTCTCGAGATAGCTATGCATATTCAATGGCATGAGGCTAGTAGCATATCATCTCTCTCCATTGAATACAGGCGGTTGACGTCAACAACCCTCATCGAATATTCAAATAAGGATTACAATAATAAGATGTATCCACCAATCCACAAAAAGGATAGGTGGGAGCTAGACAACGACTCCCATTGTGGGACGGAGGGACATGTATCTTATCAGTATATCCATCATCTTTGCTGTTTTGTTGGTCTGTAACAAAAGGTTGTATGCCAATATTGCATTGATGCATCCTTGACTACGCTCCTAGCTACTACTTACGTTACACAACATTTTCACATTTATTACAAAATCACACGTTTTTGTTTATCTGTCTCACTCACCCATGTGCTTTTATGGAAAAAACATGTAAGTTTATCGTACATCAAAATAAAAAACGAGGATCCTTATGGAAATTGGGCTCTCAGTGCAAGAGGTGTCACTACAGTCCCTGGTTTGAATCCAGGCTGTATCACATCCGGCCGTGATTGGGAGTCCCGTAGGGCGGCGCACAATTGGCCCAGCCAATTACATACAAAAATGTAATCAAGCTATTGTTTGCCGGTCCTTGATTGTCAATTCAAACTCATTTGACCATGTGGATGATTAAAATAATGCATAGCCTACAAAACGTTGTAGGTCTGCATGTAAGTGTAGCCTACATAAGAATACTAATGACAGCCAAGTGTGATAAACGTATTTAAAAACAACTGCAATACTGCCATCTGTAGGATGATAATGAGAGTGCAAACTACAATCCTACTGTACACGTTCTAATGTTTATCCTCCTGGAGTCAAACAACATATATGTGACAAAGTTGATGATTATAAAAGTGCAGTATAAAACATTGTAGGTCTACATTTATGTGTACATGTCCATGTAATATAGCCTATTCAATATGATTATTAGGCCATAGTAGTGTTTGTCTGCAGGACTGAAGAAAGAGGTAGCTCCTTATTCAATTAATTCATAATCTTCCTTTTCAAGCTGTTGACTGTAGGCATACCTTTGCAGCACACTAATACAGGACATGTATATCTACATTTCGTGGACTTGGCACTTTAAACAGAGAGCAATTTGACCTGTCAGTCAAATACATATGATAGTTGCTTTGATGATCAGAACGTGCTGTTGGACTGAGGTATGTCAAGGATGCTTCCATGAGCAAGTGTTGGAACACATCCAACCACATCGACAATTTTAATAGGCTGATGCAGAACTAATCAGTGCCACCTGGTGAGGTTAGCATAGGGCTAACGTATGCCGTGTTATTGGATGGGACCAGCTACAATTTAGTGTTCTGTCACGTGCAAGTAAATCAACGATTTTAATTGGCTGTTATATGCATTTTGTGCCGGAGAACCTGTTTAAAAATGTAATCAACTCACAATGATCTTCAGTTTACAATGCAATTAGTTTATTCAGCTGTGTGTGCTAGGGATGGGGTAAAAGTGTGACACCACTCCGGCCCCAGAGGACTGGAGTTGCCTATCCCTGCTATGTCCATCCATACTCAGCTCATTCAGATTACATGAATATATTACAAAGCGTAATATGCTAATTATGAGTACAGGTTTGCAGCCTCGCTAACCCCTAACTCCTAAACAGCTGCCTTAAGTCAGATTTGCTTCCGTGTCCTCATTCAGATCCCCTGAGGTTCCCACTTGCTTCTCTTCAAAACCCCTGCAGCAAGGTATACAACACATCTTACACATTTCCTGTGACGTACTGAGGTGCTCACATATAGACATACACCACTTGTACATATTGATGTACCTCATCTTAATCTTGGCATCCTCAAAGCTTTCTGAGACAAAGTAGACAGGTTGGAAAGTCTGGTCCTGGTAAGGCTGGATTGCTGTCGTCTCAGGGTTGAATGGTTTGTACTCAGGTTCGTTAGAGAGAGCATACTGAAAGATGGAAATAAGAGATAAGTGATTAGTTATCGTTTTAGACTCCTTCAGAAATTATTGGCGGCATGTTATATGAAAACAGAGATGATAAATTAGGAATTAGTCCCCTCTATCAGTACAAATCTACGGAGTACCAATGTAAAATCCTACTCACAATGAGTTCTCCATATGAGGACAGGAGGCCGGCACCGTATGCCTTCACAGTTCCATTCTGCTTACACAGTCCAAACTCCACAGTGAACCAGTACAACTGTCGGAGGAATGACAACAAGTGATGAGGAAATTATAAGGCTCCATTTCACGTCTGACAACACATCAGTCAAATTATCTGATTGGTCAGTAATTTATATTGTCCACTAGATGGCAGCAAAGGTCTGTTATTTGCAGTCCAACGCCCAACCTCAGTGCAGTATCTAATGTTTTAAATTTGTTTGGTAACTGCTTATTTTGAAATGAAAGCTCAAAGGTCAGCTCTTACGGTTGAGAGTCTCTCAATATCCTCATCTGATGCTCCCAGTGAGGCTAGGCCAATTTCCTTCAAAATTACAAACAGTTGTGAGTGTTGCACAGTGATAAGACAATGTATGTATTATTATAATTGATGTATTATTACTCCCAAACATTATATGAACCATATTATAAGTCTAAATGTTTTTACCTGGGAAAACTGGGCAAATTCTTTATCTGCAAGCATAGGAATATGGCCGAGTAACTCGTGACAGCAATCTCTGAGGGAAGCAAGCGCAAAAGCACTGTCCATTGATTTGACTGATTATCACGATACACATGAATCATACAGATGTTATTATTTATGATCAGTTAGTAGACTGAATATCATTACACACATTGATTATTTTGAGTGATTCTACTATGACAATAACACCAATTGACTTACGGCTCAGGGGAGTGCATGGGTGCGGAGGCGTGGCGGATGTACTGGGTACACTGGAACACTCTGAAGGCCAGGCTGGCTAGGAAGTCTCTGGCAGAGAGTAGCCCTGCCACCGGACGCAGCTGGAAGCCTGTCTTCTCTAGACACACAAGAACACACAGAGCCAATGTCAGGCACGTATCCACCAGTGACATGCATGCTGATGGTATAGGCAGTCACTGGTGAACAGTGACTGCCTATACTGTTTCTGCAGTACGAGAACAATCCCTAATGTTATTGTTACTGTTGTAACCAATACACATGCAAATAACAAGGCACAATCAATCTATAAGGCGCGCCCTGCACACATTGACCAGAATGAGTCAGTCTATTCTAAGCTGTTCATAGTGCTACCATTGCACTGTCCCTCAGGCAGAGACAAACTACTGGGCCTCACCTTTGAGGAAGGCAGAGACCTCCCGGAGCTGGGGGATACTGTCTTCTCCGTAGCCACACTCCCTCTCCAGCTGCTGCAGCCCATCCAGGAACTGTCTGCACGCCAGGTCGGGGTAGATGGTCCTCAGGGTCCGGTACACCTCTCTCCTGTTAAATGGCATTAGAGTCATTAGAACGCTGTCATTTGAACTCCACGGGTATATCGACTGTATGCTATTATCATTATGAAAGAAGACTAGTATTAGGGTATGATGTCCATCTCCAGTATGCTATACATGAGCTGTTATTCTTACCATGTGGCCACCTCCTCTGGTGTGTACTCCACTCTGGGTAATGGTTCCCCCCTGTAGAACAGAGATGAATGCATCAATCATTCCTTTACTGCAATGTCATGCCTTTGGTCGAATGATGCAGTGCTGACACCCAGGAGCGACTGACTACATGGGAAAAACGTTTTTGAAAGGTGAAAATTATGGGATCAATTTACTGTTTGTAATTCGCTGCAAGTTCAGCGATGAAGCACCTTCTTTTTCGGTATTCGGGATCACTGAATCCCTGAAAAGGGAGTCATAACATTTAGTTAGCCATAACATTTACTCAGCCATAAAAAGTATTATTATTATTTTTAATCCTTTTTCATAGTTGAGTATTATTTCTAACAATCCAATGGATTCTACACATATTGTATCAATGTCATATAAATGGTAGCCTTGCAATATTGCTAAGGTAAAAATAAAACACTTACTGGATGATCCTGGTCCATATCTGGATCATATTTCGTTATCAACAGGTTGCATTTATCCAGATCTCTGATCTTTCTGGGAAACCAGGGAACTAAAACAAGGAAACAGAAAAAATATGGCAGATTATTTATTATTTCACACAATTTAAACGATTAGACGTTATTGTATTCTAAACGATAATAAAAACAAGAAAAACATTACTATTATTAGACGCATGATTATTCTTTCATCGCAATGTTATTATAACCTTTTTCCTCTGTGATTGTGCGTACATCGTCGGCGACTCTCTTGAGTGAGTTGATGAAGATGTCTGTGTCAGATGTGTGCACTTCACACCTCATAAAGAATTCCAGATCTTCACAGCCACTGTTCTTAGACTTCCTCCCTGGTCGGCTCTCAATATGTAGAAGCTTGGCTTCAAACGTCTGAATGCATGTTAAAGACATAAATATTACATTTAAGCAAACAAATGTATATTTTATCACATTGATTCGATGCCCTAGAACTGATTTATTGAACCTCTCGACCTGCAACTCATATCTAATGATGAACATGCTTTCTTTACCTCAAAGACTTTGCCAGTTTTAAAGAACCCTGCATTCTTCTCATGGCTGAGTGCGAAAATAATGTTTAGTGTCACCGTTCCTTCCTTTTCCTCAAACACAAACATGTCACTGCACCGCGATGGGCCAGGGGACGACGAACCGCTGGCGCGCTCTTTCCGGGCATCTTCGATCAGACTTCGCTTTCTGCCGGCGAACGGAATGTTTTGCACCACACTCTCCGTCTTCATTGAACTTATGGCGATGTGTCGTAGACTGTCTTAAAAAGAATATTGCAGAGTTGCTATGATTTGTTTGATGAATAGTCTATATAGGCCTATTCCCGGATACTGAGGCACAGCGGTGTCTGAATATGTGCCATCAGCACGAAGACAGGTTTATATACTAGTGCTCACATAATTCCTTATGGAAATGAGTTACGCAACTGCACACGTCTGATTTTTAGATGTTATGCGTCATAACAACCCATCTCCTTTTAATGGAATAAAAAATAGTTTCTGAAAGCACGTATAGGCCTAATATATTGAAAAAAAATGTAGCCTACAAAATAAGATGATGAATATTGATAGTTTTACATTTATCCTAGGCTATATATTTGTATTTCCATTGCTTTGTAACAGGTGCAACAGGTCGCAAAACATTTCAATCCCGACTCGGGATGCTCTCCAAGGTGCACTTTGACACTAACACAAAATGTGTTCTCACAAACATTTATAGCCTAATAATAACAATTATTTTGAGAAATTATTTGAAAGATAACATTTTTAGCATTTACAGATATTTATTTGGCAAGTTAATAATAACACAATTTCATGCATATTATACAAAAAAATATGATTGTGATAGTAAAGACTGAAAAAAAATCATCAGAATTCAGGATATAATCAAACACATTATCTAATAACATGCTGGACACACACACACTGCATTTCGTTATTGTGTTATATAGGCCTAGCTATTCATAGCATAATGCAAGGATTTCTTTTTGTTATTTGCGATTTAACCACTATAGATAGAATACTCAAGTGCGAATTCGATAATCTTCCAAGCCTGAGCTAATAGCTTTGGAATATAATTATTCCAATTTAATCAGTCTCAGCTGGTTACAGAAAATTACATCGGTTAACCTAGCAATACTGTAATGGTGGGTGTTGTATTTCTAGAACATGCTGAAAAAAGTATGATAAAAATAATACTTCTCCTTGTTGGGAGTTAACAAAATTCTAATGAAAAAGTCTCTCACTTATCGAATAATTAATTTACTGAAAGTTAATACTTGTTTTATGTAGCTTAATATTTACAATGAGAGACTAATTTTCCCGATGTGCCATTTTCATTGGCTAGTAGTATGCCTGTCTGTGTTATTCATTGAGAGAGTGCTTCTCTAATAATATGACTACTACTATTAAAATGTTCTACTTAAAATTACTAGTGTGTGGTTTGCAGTAGGTATTTATGAATAATTTATTTAAAGATGAAGCATAATGCAGTAAATGTTATAATGAGCAAGCACACACATAAGTACAAAGAGTATAATGGAAATCTACAAGATTGATGAGATACATTGAGATTCTATCATTGTTTTGAAGGATGTCTCCAAAGTGGTCTCCTTACTCCATCTTCCGCAGGGCATTGCACAAGATCCCAATTTCCCCTAAAATAAAAGCAATACGAGAAAATGAGGTAGCTAATCTGTAGAAGATTAAGAAACATTAATACCAGTAGGAGTTGGGCATTTATCCAGATATTGTCTTTAATTCAATTAAACTATGTTTTAAAGGCAAGACAAAAAATAAATCTTAGTGTGGTCTTCCATAGCTCAGTTCTGTCGAGCACCGTGCTTGAAATGCCAGGGTAATGTGTTTGATTCCCAGGACTATTATGTAAAATGTATGCCTACATGACTGTAAGCCGCTTTGGATGAAAGTGTATGCTAAATGGCATATATTATATACAGTGTATATTAATAGAAAATCTCATTTGAATCCATTTCTAATAGTAGACTTAATGTTGGTATTTGGTTATTGACAAGTTAGTTTTATGAGGAAACTATGGAAATGTGTCACACACCACTGATGTTGTCAGCCAGGTTTCTTAGCTGCTGGGTGTTATCCAAGACTTCAATACTCTGGGTGTATGCATTGTAGCGCACTGAGAAAGGCCTGGGGATGGTGTCGGCAAATTTCCTGTATAGAGAGTTATAACATAGGACACTCCATTGGAATGTGAACATATATATTCTACGATATAAAGATCCAGAGAGTTCCGAAGCGAATACAGTGAATGAATACGTGACATTATAAACAGTTAATATTGTACAGATGTTAAATATTACCTGACTCTCTCTTTGGCATCATCAAAGCTCTCGGCGACAAAGTAAACGGGCTGGAACTCAGTGATTGGGTACTTCTGGAGGCTGGTCTTCGCAGGGTCAAATGGTTGAATCTCGGGCTTGTCTGTCAAACAGTACTGTAAAACAATTCAAAACAGTCAAATGTTATTCCAGAGTTTGCCTCAAACTCTAATCCCATTTATGGGATATGTACCACTGTTGTGAATCAATCTGCAATAAGCAGAATCCATGTTACAAGCCCTCATTTGGTGCTTTGAGGTCACAGTGTGCAATTCCTCAATGAAAGTCTGTGAATGCCCCATGAGCCTCGGCAGCAGTAAACAGGACGTGCAGTGTGAATCGCGTCTCAGCGTGAGTTGGTCCTATTGTGATGTGACTCAGTTAACTGCACATCCTCTGCTGACAAATTCTGATGTAACTGGCGACTTAGGGTAAAGTTAGGGTTAGCTAAAATGCTAAAACTGTCCCCGACTCGACTTGAACATATCTAGCTACAACCAGGCCTGCCCTGAGAACATTCTTGGTTTCCACTAATGCGATGCTGCTGACTGACAGCCCACTGAGCTACCTCATAACGATTTGGGTATGTTAGAACTGCAGGAAATAGGCCTGAGCACATGGGCATAAAAACAGGTCATAAAAGACACCCTGGCAAAAATAGCCACATGGCTAAATGAATTGTTCTGTTGTGAAGATGCCCAACATGTGACCACTGTGGCTGCTTCTAGCATCTATTTGTCATTGTAAGACACTGAAAGGTGTAAATGTAAGGTAAATACCTGCAGCTCTCCAAATGATGAGAGAAGGCCAGCTCCATAGGCCTTGATCTCAGAGCCCTGCTTGCAGAGGCCAAACTCCACTGTGAACCAATAGACCTGTGGACAGACAGACACACAGACACACAGGCTCATCACATATTCACTATTGTTTTGTCTTCCTCTGGTATCAGGAGTCTGCTGCGGTTGATGTTGTGAGACGTCTGAGATACTTACAGTAGCAAGCCTCTCGATGTACTCGTCAGGGGCACCCAGGGAAGCAAGACCGATTTCCTGCTCAGAAGAGCATCAAATTAAACAATGCTATTGACTTTAGTATAAAGTTCTAACACATCAAGATCTAGCACATAGATACAGTATATCTTCTTCAGGATATTGTGCTGTAACACATGAAAGCATTCTACAGGACCAAAACCAATATTAGAGACGCAGTACAGTTACATGGCGTTCTCCTCAATGAAGAACATTAGGAAAGAGGGAATACTAGTCAGTTGTACAACTGAAATGTTTCTTCCACATTTAACCCAGCCCCTCTGAATCAGAGTGGTGCGGGGGGGAACAGTAGGTTAACTGCCTTGTTCAGGGGCAGAACAACAGATCTTTGTCAGCTCGGGGATTCAATCCCAACGCTCCTACCCTCCAGGCCACTTGCCGCCCTAGCATGACTAGCATGACTGTGATCTTTACAATGGTGCCTTTTTTTACGCCAACAATGGCTAGTTCTCTTTAGTTACTGGATATTACAGCAGTGGTTAATGGACGTCAATATCCTCCTGTTTGTCTGTTTGAGTACTTGAGTACAGTTGTGAGTACTTTACCTGTGAGAATTGGGCAAAGGTGGGGTCAGCAAACAGAGGAACATGCCCCAGGAGCTCATGGCAGATATCCCTGTGGAGAGATGTGAGCCAATGACTATAGAACATATTCAACTATGTACAACTGGTCCCAAGGTAGGATGTGACAGCTGTTTAAAGGCACAGGCACACCGGCAGCATTTGCCGGCCGAGAGTACTTAACAGGGTGCTGGCTGTAATTTTAAAATCGAGTACAAACCAATTCTATATGTGGAAACAGGCGAAAATGACGGAAATCAGACGGTCCCTAAAACACACTACGCTGAACGAATGTGGAACGAACATCAGACTTTCATTCAGTGTGATGTGTTTTCTGCTTAAAATTATATGAGGGTGACACTCACGGCTCAGGTGTGTACATGGGCTTGGATTGGTGACGGATGTACTGTGTAGAGTGGAAGACTCGGAAGGCCAGACCAGCCAGGAAATCACGAGAGGAGAGCAAGCCAGCCACGGGGCGCAGCCGGAAACCGGTGCATGCTAAAGCAGAGAGAAGTGGAGGGTATCATGTCAGTGTGTGTGGGACGCTGATAGAAGCATAGGAAGTGGGGCACTTAGACACGATCTGTTGTCTTACACTGCAGGTAGCGTGAGATGTCCTCCAGCTGGGGGATGTTGTCCTGCCTGTAGCCACAGTACTGCTCCAGCAGGGGGAACACACGGTTGTGCTCGCGGCAGGCATGCGTGGGGTACAGAGTCTTCAGCTCACTGAACACTGTGCGCCATGTGGCCTTCTCCTCCACTGTGTATTCCACCTTGGGAATGACCTGGCCACTGAGACAGAGAGACACACTTGTTAATACACACTTGTGTATAATACAGTACCAGTTTGGGCACACCTACTAATTCCAGGGTTTTCTTAAATTTTTTAAACTATTTTCTACATTGTAGAATAATAGTGAAGACATCAAAACTATGAAATAACATATATGGAATCATGTAGTGACCAAAAAAGTGTTTTCAAAGTAGCCACCCTTTGCCTTGATGACAGCTTTGCACACTCTTGGCATTCTCTCAACCAGCTTCATGAGGTAGTCACCTGGAATGCATTTCAATTAACAGGTATGCCTTGTTAAAAGTTAATTTGTGGAATTGATTTCCTTCTTAATGCGTTTGAGCCAATCAGTTGTGTTGTGACAAGGTAGGGGTGGTATACTGAAGATAGCCCTATTTGGTAAAAGACCAAGTCCATATTATGGCAAGAACAGCTCAAATAAGCAAAGAGAAAAGACAGTCCATCATTACTTTAAGACATGAAGGTCAGTCAATTCGGAGAATTTCAAGAACTTTGAAAGTGCAGTCACAAAAACCATCAAGCACTATGATGAAACTGGCTCTCAGACCCAGAGTTACCTCTGCTGCAGAGGATACGTTCATTAGAGTTACCAGCCTCAGAAATTGCAGCCCAACTAAATGCTTCACTGAGTAACAGACACATCTCAACATCAACTGTTCAGAGGAGACTGCGTGAATCAGGCCATCATGGTCAAATAACTGCAAAGAAACCACAACTAAAGGACACCAATAAGAAGAAGAGACTTGCTTGGGCCAAGAAACACAAGCAATGGACATTCAACTGGTGGAAATCTGTCCTTTGCTCTGATGAGTCCAACTTTGATATTTTTGGTTCCAGTTGCCGTGTCTTTGTGAGACGCAGAGAAGGTGAACGGATTATATCCCCATGTGTGGTTCCCACCGTGAAGCATGGAGGAGGAGGTGTGATGGTGTGGGGGTGCTTTGCTGGTGACACTGTGATTTATTTAGAATTCAAGGCACACTTAATCAGCATTGGCTACCACAGCATTCTGCAGCGATCCGCCATCCCATCTGGTTTGCGCTTAATGGGACTATCATTTGTTTTTCAACAGGACAATGACCCAACACACCTCCAAGCTGTGTAAGGGCTATTTGAACAAGAAGGAGAGGGATGGAGTGCTGCATCAGATGACCTGGCCTCCACAATCACCCAACCTCAACCCAATTGAGATGGTTTGGGATGAGTTGGACCGCAGAGTGAAGGAAAAGCAGCCAACAAGTGCTCAGCATATGTGGGAACTCCTTCAAAACTGTTGGAAAAGGCAAAGGGTGGCTACTTTGAAGAATCTAAAATCTTAAATATATTTTGATTTGTTTAACACTTTCTTGGTTACTACATGATTCCATATGTGTTATTTAAAAGTTTTGATGTCTTCACTATTATTCTACAATGTAGAAAATAATAAAAATACTGAAAACCCTGGATGAGTAGGTGTCCAAACTTTTGACTGGTACTGTATGTGCTTCTATACACAGACACACACAGTCCCTGTTTGGTGAAGGAGGTCTGGGGGGGGGGGGGGGGGCGGGGGGGTGGATCAGTGAGTGGATTCACTTCATTATTCTACCAAGGTCCCACTGCTATGCAAATGTGAGCTTCCTGTGAGGGCGTTTTCATTGGGGCTGGCGCTCTTTGTAGTTCCTGGGAATAATGAAGTCTCAATTATGCGAACAAAGCCAGAGGCTTCAAATCCACCACTGCCCCATGTAATTTGTCCCCTTTTGTTTGTGGTCATTTTCAATAAAAGGCCAAGCGAAGACTGAAATGAGGCTGGAGGAGAGAGCCATAGATCACTACTATTAGGTTCTAAAAGCTTCACCTCTGCTGTTGTGTAAAAAGAGAGGGACCCAAGAGAAAAAGTATTCTAGTCCAGATGGATAGTTACTGTCTGTAGTTATAAGCGATGTCAGCAAACTCCTTCCTCCTGGTTCTGTACACTGGGTCTGTGAAGCCCTGGAGTGAAAGACAGAAGTAATCAATATTGGATATTATTTTATGATCACTGCCTGGCCAGGCATATAGGTGTGGAAATCCTCAGCTAGGACTACTTGGACCCTTTGACAGCATTATACGCTCCCACTCTCCTGAGAGCCCTGGTTGGACACACATATTCAAATGAGGCCTTTGTACAATGTATGCTGCTCATGAGGAATACATCTCACTTTAAAGGCGGTGGCAAAAGGGAGCAATTATCTATAATTATAGGGGCTCAATTAAAGCAATGACATCAATTTGGGGCCCTAGACAGTTTCCATTAGAATAGATAGCAGAGTGGGGACTGTCATCACGATTTGAGTCTTTCATAAAACACACGTGTGGGAGCACATGCATACACACAGGTACATACGTATGCACACACACACCCACACATAAATCGAATCAAATTGTATTCGTCACATGCTTCGTATAACAACAGGTGTAGACTAACGGTAAAAGGTTAACTTACGAGCCCTTCCCAACAATGCAGACACACAAACAACACAAAGCGGACACCTTAGTACACAGGGTGACAAACGGACAGTAATGAATGGTTGATCCTTACAGGGTGATCCGAATCCAGCTCAGATCCGTAGCTCAGAATCTGGTTGGCAAAGCGGTCCAAGTCCTGGATGTCATTGGGGAACCATGGAACTGTAGGGGGGGGGGGGTTCATCATTACCCAGGTCAAATGAATGTGACAAATAGATATATACATGGCCAAAACAGACGAGTAAAGGGCAGTGAAACCAGTCGAAACAGTGGTGCATAACATCTTGAGATGTAGAAAACTACAGTTTAGTAATATTTACAATTGTCTGAAGTATATCTGCCTTGTGTTCAATGTCCAATTCCAAAATGTAAATTGATTGAAACAAGTGAAGCCCAAATTAATATTAATGTGGATGGTTTTGTGGGGGTTTTGCCTGCAGGGTGCTTTGTATTGGGATAGAACACTACCCAGTAACCATGTTGACAGTGAACAGAGCACCAGAGGAGGTTACCCATTGGCTCATTTATGACAGTTAGAAGTACTGGACTTCGACCATTAATCTAAATCGAGGCCGTGTGGTCCAGCCTGAGGCTAGGGGAACAATGGGACCCACCAGGCTCCTCTCAAAACAGCCTGTCTCCATCTCAGACCATAAATATCTCTAATATCCTCCAACGACACATTAACCTGTCGCCCTGTCCAATAGACCATAGGGATAGTCAAAGGGGGCTGAGGACAAGGGCGGCTGGCTTGGTGGTGGCCCTATCTATCTCTGCCTGTCTGTCGGTCCGGGATGAGTGACGACCCTGTTAGGGTTTCCCTCCTCTGGGTCTGTGATAGAGAAAGTCTGTTCTGTTGACAGTCGGTGACACTGGGCTCCTCTGTTTGCAGCCAGGCCAGTTGGTGCCCAGTAAACTAAACTAATGTCATTGTGGAAACAACTAATAAAGGAGGCTGGATGTGAGCGACAGGCCATCCGTCTCCGTGGCGACGCTCGTCGCCTCATTAGACAGTCTGGCTGGTGGCCTCCTAAAGCGCCACCCAGAGTTCAGATCATGTGACACACACAGGCTTTGTCTCCTTTCCCCTTCTCCCACCTAGACACAAATATATCATCATATAATTATTGTTAAGTACACTTAAAATGATTATTTAGTATTCAGTCATGGTTTGTAATATGTTCAGTCATGGTTTGTAATCAGTCATGGTTTGTAATATGTTCTTATATGCATATCTAGATTGATTATTAATTGATAATATTGTTTTATATACACACACTCATACACACCAGGATTGGGGTGAATTCCATTTCAACTCTAGTCAATTCAGAAAGTAATTCGGAATTCCAATTCCAAATGTTCCTAGTTGAAAAGTGTTGACGAGAATTGGAATTGGAATTAACCCCAACCCTGATACACACACCTGTGTCCTTCTGTTTGTTGCGTGAGAGCTCGTGCACGTGGCCACTGATCTCGGTGCGCAGGCCGTCGATGACCTCGTCCAGGGCCTTGGAGAAGCTGGTGTCCACGCTGATGAAGAACTCAAACTCCTGGTTGTTCTGTCGCGACGGGCGAGACTCGATGTGCATCAGGTTGATGCCCTTCTCCTGTTGAGTCAGAGACAGAGGAGAGGCCATGTAGCTCTGTAAATCCTCAGTGAAAAATTGCCCTGTTTATATGACACCCGAGTGGTTCAATCCTACTTTATATCTTATTACAGTTTATTACTTTGGTTTATTTAGTTTTTGTGTGTTTTTGTATCTTTTTCACTTAAAAAGTATTATAGTATTATTGAAATACAATTGACAATGAAAATTAGGTTACATTTTTGAAAAACTACCTTAAAAACCTGTGATTCAACTCAGCAATCCAGCACTGGAAATACTGTTTGTTGACTTAGCATACCGCTAGAGGGCGCCAAGTGCACGTCCAAACAGTGGTCATTTGACAGACTTTGTGGAGTCAACCATGCCCTTAGCACAGAACAGCCCTAAAGAATCATCCAGCTAATTAACTATGTGCTGAATGTTATAGAACCGTCTAGAGACAGAATGTGGGCTGTGGTAGCATTGAAAGGGCTTGCACAACAACATGCAGCATTCTTTTAAATAAATAATTCTGTCAACTTTTTTAATTTTCTAAAATAGCCACTTAACACTAGAGCATATTTTCCAGATTTTGTTCATTTTGAATGAGATTGGATGTGTGCATATACATACCTATGCATTTCAATATCAACTGTACATCTCAATATCAATTGTACTTTTTGGCCCATCTGGGGAAACATGCAAATCTATATTGGTTAATTATTTAAAAAATGTTGTTTTGTTTTGTAACTGTGGGAGGGAGTAGAACAATCTCTCACTGCCATAGGCAAGTAGAAAGGCGGATCTGGGCTGGGCAGCACACAGTCCCACCCCCCTCTCTCTCCATCTGGATCCCATTCTCTAGACTGGGGCTCTATGGAGACCATATGGATCTTCTATTGTTTCAGCATACCACAGCGCTTAGTTACAAAACAAAAACAATGCTCCACACCCCTTTCCACCCGTGGCTTGCCCAGCATCTCTCTGCATACATTCCATCTAATGATGTGCCATTATTGACTCCTTGTGGTGTCAGTGAGTTTGTTTGCCCTGTTTGTCAGGTCTCTTGTCAGGTCTCTGGCTGTGCGTTTAGTTCAGGCAGATAGTTTATAGTATCCTTTGTTGTTGACAGGAGATCGGTACTGTATGGTTGTATGGTATTCTAATATTAATCTTACAGGGAGCCTGACCAGGCTTATCTGGGGCCAAATATGACCCCCTCAGCTAATATGGACCCAGGGCCTCTATGGGCCGTTTGGCTAGATTTGTGTACTTCCCAGGGATGTCGCTATGCTCCTGGGGACTTTTGAAGTGGAATGAGTGACATTAACCCTACCCGTTTCCTGGCTGGGCTAAGGCCTTGGTCTGGTCACGACAAGCTTACTGATGCTAGGAATTGACTCCTCACATGACATCCAACCCACATCACATGGGCTGGAGTTTCAGAGGGCTAAACAGTGAGTTAGTGGGATGTAGCTGGGGACTGGAACTGCATAGGAGGACTTCTTGACTCCAAATTAATACTGTAAATGTACATGGTTATAAATGATGTTGATTATGCAGCTGATGATATGGATATATGGAGCCCAATGTAAACGTTTTCTTTGTATTCGGTTCTTCCTACAGAGCTGTCATTTTCTATTTCTCACATTTAAATGATGATGGTTTCTACTTTGATGCCTTTCAATGTTTCACTCCACATACATTCATAAACCCATATGGAAGAATTATATTCAACAAACCATCCATACGATCCTGTCCTCGCACTGATGATTATGAGATGTGCATTAGGGGGGTGGGGGGGTGCCAACTGAAGTTGCCGAGTACAGTGGAGTCTGGTCAGTCCTGGGGAGAGGGAGGGCTGTGTTGATGGTTTTCAGGGTAAAGTGGACTGTTTATATAGAAAAGGAGGGTGTGGACTAAAACTGGGTCTGATGGTGGGGAGGTTTGGGGTTTTACAGGGAGATGGGGGTGGAGTAGGGGGTGGATCTGGAGAATGGGAGCTCATAGGTCCAGAAGAGCTTCTCATGTTTACAACTGCATTTGGAGCACAGCACTTGGAAGATACTTATTGATCTGTGCCACGCTTCTCCACACATTTTTACAACATTTTTAATCTGGGTTTTACAAGGGAAATATAGTATTATTTCTAACAAATATAGTTACACATTTTTCAGGATGGTGTGTATCCCTGGAAATAATCAGAATCGTTTTGAAAGCATAGCTTGCTCCAAAAAAAGTGGTCTCTGGGCACAACTTAGAATAGGGATAGGGTAAGTTGAGCCACATTGGGGTAAGTGGGTGATGGTGATGGTAGGTCAAAGGTGAATTCATGGAATGGGGGTGTGGTATATTATATATCTTAAATGTATGCCTATGTTCAGATATAGATCTCTCTGTTCAATATCCCTAACCCTTCCATTTCTTGACCAGTTGTCTGGGACAGGGATGTTGTTTCGATGTGCCAATTCGTAGGCAAGTTCTTTTGAGGCTACTAAGCCCATGAAACTGGTCTGTGAAATTGTTGATATGTTTAGCAAGGTAAGCCTCCATGTCATCAGATAAGACTTTGTGTGCCTCTGCTACTCTGTCATAGCCTCTCTTTCGCACAGGTACGATACATGTTAGTTTTATTTTTTGTCAATGTACCTCTTCAGTGTCATTCAGTTGATTTTTTCATCCATTGCTGCTCATCAAATGGACTTCTTCCCCTCTCTCACTTCCTTGGCTGCTCTCTCAATAACCTCAAGGGGACTAGACCCCTGCTTGTTTTACATTTGTATAGACAGGGCATGATGATGTCTGCTCTGTAACAATACAAATGCACTATCTTGAGTGCATAACACAATGCAGACATACTATGCATATTATGCATAAAACTGACCAAATGTAAGCATCATTTGTATGGAGTATGGTGGCCATTGGCTCTGCTTACCCCATGTCCATTTTCTCAACTTACTCCAAGGCAAACATTTTGACTATATTAGCCAACACAGGATGAACTTCCATTCTAGGTTTAGAACCTCATATTGATGCTTATAGAGATCCCAACTGATGTATAAAACCATCTACTTTTGTTTAGATACAAGCATCATGAAACTTTATAACGCACAAAATTAATTTGTGAAAATCTGTTTTTTGGGCCTAACTTGCTTATCATTTTTTCCATGTGGTTTATTCCTTCAAAGACTCCATGAAATTACCTCTTCCTAAATATTTGGTCACATGATTAATTTTGTGTGTCGATTCTTAGAAACAAGGGGTCGTTCAACTAACCATTTGGTTCAGCTTACCCCACTCTCTCCTACAAGTGAGGTACATGATACTACTACTAGATAGATAGATAGATAGATAGATAGATAGATAGATAGATAGATAGATAGATAGATAGATAGATAGATAGATAGATAGATAGATAGATAGATAGATAGATAGATAGATAGATAGATAGATAGATAGATAGATAGATAGATAGATAGATAGATAGATAGATAGATAGATAGATAGATAGATAGATAGATAGATAGATAGATAGATAGATACAAAAAACACAGGGCAGGTGCAAAATGCCAGAACGAAATACACCAAAGACAGATACACGATACATGATATATAGTGCGGCAGTCTGAAAAAGTATAAAAATACACAAAGTCTGGAGTGCAAAAAGCTATAGAAACGCATTGCATAGTATGAGTGAATGACTGAATATGTACACTATACATTGTTATAGTGTTAGGTGAAAAAATTATACAATTATTGCACGTTGATATAAATAATACAATATTTACATGGTTAACTATACAGGCCGATGGCAGAGAAAGATACTTAAATAATTAATATTTGCATGGTTAAATTAACTGTACAGGTAAATGACAGAAGAGATACTTAAATAGCTAAATGTGTGTATGATATAATATGCAGTCCTGAGTGAATGACTACGCAAGTTCAGTCCAAGAATTACTTACAAAATTGCACGTGATATGATATAACAACTGTACATGAATATGTACATACAGTCCTGAATGAATGAGTGCTGAGTGAATAGGACATCAAACTTTGATATCACTTCATCGTCGAAAGTTAAACAATGAATGTGCTGCCAAACAGCCCTGACTGCATGTCGCGAAGTACATAGTCACTTAAGTCAACACAAAATAAAAAAAGGAAATACCTTGGTATAACTGTTGCTCTAACAGTTACCATAGAGCCATAAATCTACGCATCTTAAAGAATAGGGCTTACATCCCCTCAACTCTAAATTCAGTAACCTATATTGATAACGTTGGCTACTAATACATTGGGCAACCAACACATTGGACAAAATATGTCAGATCAACCACCACATTTTGGTTAATATTTGATTGAGTTGTCAACAAACTCAAAATATTTCAAATAAACCAAACCTTGAACCCTGGTTGAAAGGTCTTGGGTTAAAATGACACAAAAATGTATGCGTTATGACAGCTATCCACAATTAGGCAATGTGATTACTTTGATGTTGAAATAACATGTTGACTAACACCATTTTTCACCCAGAGGTAGAGGGAACATACCATACCAACCTCAAGCCTAGGACTTTAATTATACAAGATACAAGACATTTCCCCCTCTGGGATCAATACAGTACCTATCTATCTATCTATCTATCTATCTATCTATCTATCTATCTATCTATCTATCTATCTATCTATCTATCTATCTATCTATCTATCTATCTATCTATCTATCTATCTATCTATCTATCTATCTATCTATCTATCTATCTATCTATCTATCTATCTATCTATCTATCTATCTATCTATCTATCTATCTATCTATCTATCTATCTATCTATCTATCTATCTATCTATCTATCTATCTATCTATCTATCTATCTATCTATCTATCTATCTATCTATCTATCTATCTATGTAAAAGCCCTGCGGCAGAACACCAACACCTTCACACCCTGCAGGAAACTCTCCACTAACGTTTGGCTAGTTAAATGTTAATGTCAATTCTGTCAATTCTCAATTGGGGAAATGTAGTTAGTTACCCCACAGTACATTTACTGGTAGTATCCAATGGTGTAGCATTATTTCCCATAACCTTGGCCTCTGTTGCAGGAGCCTGCATAGAGATTGAACAAACTGTTCTATATGTATGAGAGAGCCTGTTCCAATCAGACACAGAGCTGTACACATTAAAATACAGCAGGCCCCAGGGTTACCATATACTCCTACTGGGGGGGGGGACATATGTACTATAGCCAGCCAGACACAGGTCCAGACGCAAGTACCAGGACGCAGGAGGATGGTCAGTATCCTCTAACATCTGGAGCTAACTGGAAACATGCTGTGTGTTTGGTTATGTACCTTGTAAATTCTTCCATGGAGGAATAGAGGGGAAGCGAGGGAAGGTCTAGCTAACTCAGTGCAGTGTGAAGCCCTGGCTGTCTCTTTAAACTGGTCCCTCGGACTGACAAATGGCAGCTAGCAAACTTCTGTCTGATCTTCTAGTGCCTCTCTGCATCTCAGGATCCTTACCGCCGTAAAGTTGCTTGTGATAAATGGTTCTGTGTAGCTCAGTTGGTAGACCATGGTGCTTGCAACACCAGGGTTGTGGGTTTGATTCCCACAAGGGATCAGTATGAAAATAAAAGTGTAAAAATGTATGCACTTGCTTTGCATACGCGTGTCTGCTAAAATGTGAAAATAAATGTCCTCCTGAAGGAGTGACTAAGCAGTTTTCCTGGTCCAGAACACAGCTGTGGAGTTGACTCTGAAGATACTGTACATCATTTGGATTTGTCATATTTGGTACTCATTGTATGAAATGGATAGAAAACACATGATTGTTTACTTTGTTTGCTTATAGCCTGTTGTTGTGCTTGTAGAATAGCCTCATACCCACCTCTCTCTATTTCTCACCTACAGAAACTATTTCAGCTTTTAGATTTTAAAGCCATGAAAGCTACAACACCTCTTAGCTTTTACAGCTATTTCAACTATTACTGCTTTCAGCTTTCACAGCTATTTCAGGCATTACTGCTTTCAGCTTTTAAAACTATTTCAGCTTTCCAGGTTTTTGGCACTCCTAACAGGCTGACTTCTGATTTGTCCTTGACCAATGGCTCATTGGACAAACACATCAGAGCATTTCAGAATAAAGACTGAACATTACTTTGCACGTGTGTGACTACAGTACATTACTGCACATTATTGTTTGTACTGTGTACATTCATATTCACAGTTATGCTGAGTGGTTTACCTCAAACAGTCGGAGGGCTTTGGCCAGCGCCCCAACCTCCTCCTTCAGGGAGAAGAAGCAGGACAGCACCCCCGCCTTGGCGCTGGTCTCTTCCTCCAGGTACATGGAGCCTCTCCTCTGCTACAAGACAAGATTCACAGCAATTTTACCTATGATTCCCAGGGCTGGACCTTACTACTGCACACATTCCAGGGGGAATTGAATTTGGTGGGCTGTGGATTACATTCTCCTCTAGATAGCAATGTACAGTGGATTTATCCCTGGCCTGGGGGGGGGGGGTTGTGTTGGGAAGAACTCATATGCTGAGTGGAGTGATTGACACGGCTATACACTCCTAAAGTGAACCTTCTGTAGCGCGGTGACCCTTGGCATTACCTCAACTACACGGCTATATCTCTCCCTTTATGCCCTCTCACTCTTGCTCTCTCTGATTAGCTGAACTGCAAACACGTCGCCCACTCCCTAATGACTGAGGCTCCATAATCTGACCCACAAACCCAGGTAAATCAAACGAACAGATCTATATAGCCATTAGGACTGTGTTAATTTATCCCATGAATGAAAGTATCACTCACAATAAAAAAAATAATGTTTTGTTGTGGTTATTTTGCATTCCAAAGGATTTACCTCTCAACGCTCAAAGCTTTCACACCTTTAACCTTTCCTATCTGACCTTTGCAGTAATGACCCCTGACACCATCCCATCCAAATCGACTATTTATCTCTACTCAGCACAAATACCTCGACATCCACAATTCCTTGAACTGTACTTCGCTGTTTTATTCAAACCAAAAAGTGGACTGGGATTTTATGCCTAACTATCCCTTTATAATTTATCCTGTCCATTATGGTGATGAATTGACAAACACTAAAGGTTTTATCATTACTTCTCAAGCAATATGCACCACTTCTGTGCACCACTTTTCTAGATCAGATTTTTTTTTTAATATATATATATATATATATATATATATATATATATATATTACCCGCATCCTGCATGGATTCATAGTCACTGACCTTTAACATTATTCACAATGACCATAATGAGACGTTTACAATAGCCTAGTCTGTGTTGCCATTCCGCTGACTAGAATATTCCAGCCCCAATGAACAACACACAGTAGCTGGACAATTAACAACATAGCTGCCATTCTAATAGCCGTTTCACCAAATGACACTATGACTTTATATAGTAGCAAGTTGTACAGGTACTAAAATGTCTGTCTGTCCAATGCCAAGTATACCTGTTACCTTCCCTATCTCCTGCCATGGAATTGACTGCACAATAATAATGAAATGGCTATATTAAATAAATATAAACATAAAACGTATCGTCATTCTAGTATTATAAGCCAATAACAAGTTTATAAATATATATTACTAATTTAACATGATAACATCAGTAATCATCACTATTATATTATTATTAGCGATAAACAAGTTCCTAAATGTATATGATTCATTATACATTTCATATTATTGTTTACACTAGATGTTATGTTTAGAAAAGGCTTACATATTTGCCATTGTTCGGTGTGGGATAGTCCCCGTTTATTTTTTTGTACGCTGCGTCCATCCTCCAGTCTTCTCGTTGCACAGGTATGAAACTACTGATGCTGAATGTGTGTGCTTTCGTCGAATTTGTTTGAGCAACTCAAGTTAAACGTCAGCCATTCATGTTGGCCCGTGACACCACACCCCCTTACGGTCTGTATCCCCGTCACGCGACGAGTAGGCCTAATTGAGCCATGAAGTTGTTATGAAACTGCTATATTGGCACATCTGGTTCTTATTGTCTAGTGCTGGGGTAGAGGTGGTTGGGTATATGTTCAGAATCAACACTTCATAAACATCACTACCTGCCAAACCTCCACCCACTCAATAGGACGTCCCTGTGATTTAACAGATTACAATGATTTAGGCATATTGATGAAGATGATGGTCAATGCACGCCTATTCTGTGACTTATGCTCACAATGATCCACTAAAGGCCAGCATAATGACCCTAAAAGCAATACAGTCGTATAGCTGCTACTCAGAAGGCTTTGTTGTGACAGTAAGTGACGCAACTTGTATCGATCAAAAGTTCGTTGCAGTTTTTTTGGTATTTTATGTTATGAATGTTTGGAGGTCGGATTGTGCTTGCTTGGCCTCTCTTATCAGCGTCCAGTGATGTGGTTGTACTACTAAATGCCACAAGGTGGCGCCGAACAACCGGTTAAAACAGGTTGTAGCTGATGTTGGGTGAAGTGCACCAATACAGCGCCACTTCAGAGGCCTGCCTACGTGACGTCCCTCTATAAAAACAAACGTAGAGTTGTAAATTACTTTTCAAATTATAGGAAATAAATTAAAACAATTTGACACTGAGAGTCTTTTAGGACTAAGCAGTATAGGAATACTGTATTTTTTTTGTGTCGCGTGCCAGGGCAACAGGTGAATCAGCAGTAAGTATTTTACCTTTCGCGTTACTCTAATTTAAAACGTTAAAACAGCTATTACAATATATTGTCATACCGCTTCATCCTTTCTGCTTGTGTTCATCGAACACGGTAGGGCAATAGGCCTAGACATGTAGGCCTATCAATAATACACTACAGAATTCTCCTCTACAACAATGATGTTAGGCGTACATACCTCTACTTGTTAAAAGAGGGCTACAAACAAGAATTTGATCGCATTGGCCTAATCCTCACAATTCAACAATGCGGTAATAACAATGATAATACCCACTCATGGTCATTATGGATAGTGACATGATGATAAATGTATGCAAGGAGAGGGTCTGACCTCGACTGGACCTCTGTATAACAGCATTAATTTCTTCAGACTGCACGTACAGTATGTCGTCTCAATGTATATCAGTGACCATCACACTTGTCTCATTGCATGCCAATGACTGCTGTTGGATTCCATTGCATAGCTGCACAGATAGTCAATGCTGTAATAACGGTGTCATTAAACCTCATTAACGTGCCCTGTCCGCTTCCTCAATGTGTTCTTCACACTGTACATCAGATCGGGCATTCATCGCGTCGTTAACGGTGATGGAGACAATTGCTCGTTCTTCGTGTGAAGTGGCTGAGTCTGTGTGGACAACGGCCTGTTCCATAGAAGCCTCAGTCCTCTTCTCGCACAGTCTCACACAGAGCATCTGTTCTCACCAATTGCTCCTTGGGCCAAATGTGTCCTGGCTTGGCTGGGACATTTTGTCAGTTGGGTGCTTCATGTGAAAAATTGTTAGGAATTAACATTTAATCTGTCTCAGGGCCCATTCCTTGAATGTTATTTGTTTCATGCACCGAAGACAAAAGGTGTAGACCTTACAGTGAAATTCTTACTTACAAGCCCTAACCTAACAGTGCAGTGTTTAAATAAAAAATAAGTATTAGGTAAGCAATAGATAAGTAAATAAATAAAAAGCTGTAAAATGACAAAATGTAAAAATAACAGTAGCGAGGCTATATACAGGTGGTACCAGTACAGAGTCAATGTGCGGTGGCACCGGTTAGTTTTCATTTGAATGACTGCAGAGTCTTTGTGATTGGCGTTATAGAGTTGTAAGGTTTAACTGTGTCTTCATGAGAGAATGAGAGATTTATTTTTTATTTAACCTTTATTTTACTAGGCAAGTCAGTTAAGAACAAATTCTTATTTACAATGACGGCCTAGGAACAGTGGGTTAACTGCCTTGTTCAGGGGCAGAACGACATATTTTTACCTTGTCAGCTCGGGGATTCGATCCTGCAACCTTCCAGTTACGGGCCTAACACTCTAACCACTAGGCTACCTGCCGCCCCAGATGCTGTTGATTCATGGCCTATTTGAAGGCAGTCCTGTGAATCGGGTCCACATGTACACTGTCTCCCAGCCCCAGTCGAGTGTCCACAGGGGTGCTGAAGAATCTGCTCTGGGTTGAGAGAGAGAGAAATTGGAGGGGGGAGGGAGGTGAAAAGATGGGGGGGGGGTAAATAATTAAACTTTGAGGCTTTCAGCAGGGCTGTGAAAGAGTGAAAGGGGGCCGTGCGGCCAGCCACATGGGCTGTTCTCACTCAGATAATGGAGGTCTTTCTGTGGCACTTAACCCCCTCGCAGCACGCTGGGAACGGGCAGCCGTGCGCCCACCGCTTCTCAACAGGCACGCTCAGACACGCTCACCCGCTGCATAATTACATTTTACACCCAGGAAAGTCATCCTGCCACACGTGGCCCTGACAGCAACTCTCTCAGGATCACAGCACATCTCACCCAGGCCAGCACAGATAGGACGCAGGTCCAATGTAGGTAGGCCCATTGGGAGAAGGGTTCATAGAGGGTAATAATTACTCCATGTGATACAAGTGGGAGACCAAGGTCTACTTTTCTGTAGAATCTTGGTTGAAGTGTTTGGTGGACATTTTCTTCTGGACACCATTCAGTTGTGTCTCTGACTTCAGACAATATCTGATTCTGAAATGTCAGTGTCTGTTTAGGGTTAGTGCAGTGTTTGTATTAGCGAACTACCATGATACCATCCAAAGTTGTTGGAGTCACAGGAAGACAGACAGATATAGCTCTCAATAGTGGAGATTTTATTTAGACTGAAATAGGAATTCTGTTTGTCACCAATCCAAATAGAACTGACCTAAAATAGAACTGACCTAACTGAAAAGATACGTTTTAGCCTTAGGGTCTGTTTCCACAACATAAAAGGGTACTGGGGGAGAGGGGTTTGGTTAGGTCTCTAACCTGGCAGTTGGTGACCCAAGTGTGTGTGTGTGTGTGGGGGGGGGTTAACGATGAGGTAAAGAGAGTGAGTTAAACCAACCCCCCAGTCCATTAAAGGTCCCTGGGTGTGGAGGCTGGCTGACGATCTCGTCTTTAGGAGGGACGCGGGCGGCTGAGCAGGCTCTATCGCTCTGCTCCGGCTCTCTGCCCTCTTGACCAAATACAATAGGTGTTTCCTCCCCACAGCCTGGTCACTTTCACCTGTCACTCAGACTTTCTCCTGTCACCCAGGGCTGTGTTCCTCTCTCTCTCTCTGTGAGGAGAACGGCTCCAGGTGAGCGTCCATGTGTGGCAGGCTGTTCCTCCTCAGCAGTGAGTGTGTACACTGAGCAGCCAGAACCCCCTCTCTCACTCCACCCCACCCTCCCAGCCCCTCTGTTCTGTAGCCCTCTCAGTGTCACCACCCATCCACTGTCTAACTTTATCTACATAGTATTATTGACAGAAATATCCCTCCAAACTGAGGTCCATGATATCACCAGAGACATGAAAGTATAAGGGCCACCCACCATGTTTGGTTTGTTTATCTCAAGGTTTGCCTGTCTGTGGTTTGTTCATTGTTTATCATCTGCTAAATAGCATGTTATTTCATCCTAACGTAACTTAATGCGTGGTAACTTACCAGTGAAGCTGATGTGGTGATAGTGTTTAACTCATAACCCGGTGTTGTTTGCTGTTTTCTCCTGTGTTCATTGATGGTTTCAATACTTCCGGCCTCCAGCCACAGGCTGATGCATTCATCAGGTCCATTGTTAACTCCCACACAGGCCTTTCAAGCTGCGCTGAGGCCTGTGTTTACATGGTGGCGATCATAGGCAGACTGCACAGCGTTTGTACCTGCGTGCCTTAATTAGATCCCTGTGATGGACCGACATCCTCCTGCTCTCTGTCACACAATATACCAGTCTCACTGTGCTGCCCACACAGACAGGACATCACTTCACAGCAGCTAATCAGCCCACTACAGTCATGTTCACTACATTGCTTTACCTGGTCGACTTTCCCGGCTTTTGCATGACGTCAATGAACACCTTAAAATGAGCTCCACACAAACTTCGGCGAGTTTACATTTTGGCATTTGCATTCCACGAGAATACCTCAGAGGTTATTTATAGGGCTAAGAGTTTTTCCTGACCACATGACCTTCCCAGGAAAACTCTTCGCCCTATATTCAACATTGTGATGCACTGACGTACAGTCTCCACCACCAGAGGACGCCATTCTCTGAGTAACCCTTGCTCGGGTCTCCGCAGGCAACCTCCTCCTCCTCGTCGCCTGTCGCTGTGGCCCCTCCCTTCAAAGGCATAACCTCTCCTAATCCCCCTCCCCCGGTTTCCGTGGAGACGGCTCAGACGAGCAGGTGACGCATTGACAGGGAGCAGATGGTTGCCCGTGGAGGTAAGCATGGCTGAACAATGACTACATGTTCATCATACAGCCCCTCTCTCTCAACTTCACTCTCTATATTCTCTATACACACACACACTCGTACACACACTCGTACACACACTCACACACACACTCACACACACACACTCATGCACACACACATCAGCATAAACTCTGTAATTCCCCTCCTCTTGAAAGGCTCTTTCACCCTCTGATATTCATTTTACAGACCTGATGTTTTTTACACAGACGCATGTACACACACGCACACACACACACACACACACACACACACACACACACACACACACACACACACACACACACACACACACACACACACACACACACACACACACACACACACACACACACACACAACAATAACAATTATTAAACCTTTCAAAGAATGTTAGTATCTTGGTCCAGGGGACATTCTGATAGTATTTTTAGAGGACTGAAGTGTGGATAGGGATTGTGACGTACAGTAGAAAATTACAGTATTGTTGTGGGGGTGAGGGCTAAAATACATTGAGGGATTGACATGAGGTTGGGGTATACTGAGATTTTGGAAGAGGGGCGGTAGCACAGTTAGATAAACAACGGGACCGCCTTGGCACGGCCTCTACGCGTGCCTGTCTTCTTGCAGGTGTTTGTGGGGCCTTCGCCGCAGTAACTCTCTTTTCTAAAGAAGTTCTTTCATTACTCTCTGTCTCCCCTGGAGATAAAGTACAGACATCCCTCTCCCTTCCTCTCTTTCTTTCGCCTAACTCCAGAATAATCCAGCAACAATGCAGGGGCTTCAAGGCAGTGTGCAGCGATTCGCCGGAGGCCTGACTTGTTTTGAGGCGGGGGGCAGGGAGGTGGGCGGGGGGGGGGTTAGCATTATGGAGATCAGCTAATGCGTGTAGAACACTGGCGAAGAAAGTGTGCGGCTGTACAATGGGGCCCTCTTTAGTGGCTTCAGAGCGCTGTGCTTAACCCACCACACCTGGAGCTCAAAACACGGTACGAGAGTACTCCTGTACACCCCACTTCACCCCCACCTCGCTCCACCTCACCCCAACTCAGCCATCACCACACTTCCAGCACCTATCTATACAGTCTGAGGAGTTGGGCCCGGGGTGGAGGAGGGGGGCTGCCTGTATTCAGGGCCTGACTATGATAAAGACGCACAGTGAGGAGCCATTGAAGAGGCCTGTGCCTAAAATGGAGTCACTAATAGGTGCCTATTCAGCAAGGAAAGTGTTTTCTGAATGAAAAAAAAAAGTTTTGGGGGGAAGCAACAATCACTATGCCCTGCTACCTTGTATAACTCAAATGTATACAGCCCCCACTTCCCTATTTTTCTTCCTTTTAGCTATTTAAGAGAACCACCATTGAAAAGATTCCATGTATAATTTGGAGTCTTCTTTTCTTACTTGGAAATGCATTGAATAGTCTGTTTCTAAAGTCCAATCGAGTGGCATGGTTCACCAAAGAGAGACATGCTCTCTCTCTCTCTCTCTCTCTCTCTCTCTCTCTCTCTCTCTCTCTCTCTCTCTCTCTCTCTCTCTCTCTCACTCTTTATTTCTTTCCTTCTTTCTTTCTTTCTTTCTTTCTTTCTTTCTTTCATTCTTTCTTTCTATCTCCCTCTCTTCCTGATTGTTACCCCTATACACGTGTCCAACTTGTACTGAATAGGTGAGGGCCTGTTGACCAGAATTGTGGGTTTCTTGAATACCACTCTTTCTTATAGGCCTACTTTGTGCCAGTTTTGCACGTGCATGCACCAGCTGTTTCCGTGGTAGGGATACTCACAGAATAGCTTTGAATATGTCATTTTGACCCAGAACAATATGGGTGTTAATGCATGCCGCTTTGTGTATTGATGAATATAGACTCTAGTGAATAGTGACCCTGTCTGTGAGGAGGATGTGCAAGGCTGTGGCTAGTATTGATAGTTGTTACTAGGCAGAACAGGGGGCCTTGCCCAGTGGGAGAGAGGTGATTCATATAGAAATGCTGGGGCCATATTGAGAGAGAGGGCACTAATAGAGGAAAACGGGGATCATATTGTGCAATGTGTCATAGTGCTAAGCTGACAGATTGATGAGATGAGGAAAAAACATCAGTACCCAGTGTGGTGCCCCAGGCTGAGCGGGGACCAGGGGCTGGAGTGAGCCCGGGGAGCAGGGTTCCCCTCTGTCCTGCTGGGCAGAGCCAGCCCAGGTCATAGCCCCTCTTTGATTCACAGACCTGTTGTCAACAATGGGCAGCACAGGGTGGGCAGGCCTCTCTCCCTTAGAACAGCGTGAATGTGCTTGTATTGGTATTTTTATGGGGCTTTGTCAGCTTTGTGTGTTTGCGAGTGTAATGTGTGTATATGCATACGTTTTGTGAGTGAATGTGCTGGGGAGGCTATTGCCTTAGCAACTCATTATTTCACAGTCTGATTATAAACAGGTTATAAACATTATTATAAACTGGGTGGTTTGAGCCCTGAATTCTGATTGGCTGAAAGCCATGGTATATCAGAATCGTATACCACGGGTATGACAAAACATTTAGTTTTACTGCTCTAATTACATTGGTAACCAGTTTATAATAGCAATAAGGCACCTTGGGGGTTTGTGGTATATGGCCAATATAACATGGCTAAGGTCTGTATCCAGGCAAGCCGCGTTGCATTGTGTATAAGAACAGCCCTTAGCCATGGTATATTGGCCATATACCACACCCCCTCGAGCCTTATTGATTATTTACCACATTTAAAAAAAAAAACATTACATTAAGTCAATTCATAAGTCGTGTTGTTTAGCAATTCTATATGTTTTCAGGTTGTTATAATAAGGGGTTTAGGAACAGAACAGTGCATGACAAAGTGATATTAATGGTGTATCAAAATGTATAGGGTTATTAATGGTTTATCCAGTATACAGGCAGACATAGGGTTATTAATGGTTTATCCAGTATACAGGCAGACATAGGGTTATTAATGGTTTAGCCAGTATACAGGCAGACATAGGGTTATTAATGGTTTATCCAGTATACAGGCAGACATAGGGTTATTAATGGTTTATCCAGTATACAGGCATACATAGGGTTATTAATGGTTTATCCAGTATACAGGCAGGCATAGGGTTATTAATGGTTTATCCAGTATACAGGCAGACATAGGGTTATTAATGGTTTATCCAGTATACAGGCAGACATAGGGTTATTAATGGTTTATCCAGTATACAGGCAGACATAGGGTTATTAATGGTTTATCCAGTATACAGGCAGACATAGGGTTATTAATGGTTTATCCAGTATACAGGCAGACATAGGGTTATTAATGGTTTAGCCAGTATACAGGCAGACATTGGGTTATTAATGGTTTATCCAGTATACAAGCAGACATAGGGTTATTAATGGTTTATCCAGTATACAGGCAGACCCACAAGTCTTACCCCATTAGTTGAACACAACCTGTGGATTACAATGGACTATCGATCTTGGTATGGATCTGATGTCAGATACAGTTGAGGTGTGTCATTTTGAAGAAAAAAAACAGATCAATTCGGGGCATTCAGACAAGCATAATATAAGGGTAATATAACTAAAATAATAATAAAGCTATATAATTTTTTTTTACTAATTATCATACAAAACGTGTTGGGACATCACAGCACAAAACACTGCCAGTGACTTATCCCAGGCTGTGCTTCCCTTTACAATGCATTTTCAAGCAGTGTCTTAGCAACTGGCATTGTGACATCTGGATTACCCAAGGTGCATTGCAGAGCCCCCTGTTGGGCAGAACGGAGGGAGCCAAGGGGAGAGTGTGCTTTAGGAAGAGACATGTATAGGCAGGGTCAGGAGCTCAGATACACCCATGAAGCTTTAGTGTATCCAAAACAACTAATTTCCTTATTGAGTATATATAGGCAAAGACTTTTGCCTAAAATGTAAACTTTCACAAAGTTAATGGACTATGCTCATGAAAGAAACAGATTTACAAGATATTTCGTTAAATTTTTCAGCTTTTCATAAGCTTGAAAATAACTGCTACTAGAAATAAAATTCAAACAGGCTGTCAAAGATATGAACAACCTACAAGAAAGCTTGTAGGTGTCAGTGTGTGTTTAAGTGTATTCTCTTGTCACTAGGGGCAACGGTTACTGTTACTCTCTGGTTTGGGGTTTGTTAATATGTCACAAGTGTTTTTTATAAAATGTCCCCTCAAAACAAATTCTAAGTAAAAAGAAAATCCAACTGAAGACAGACACACTCTAAATAATAAGCTTTGATTGGCATCACAGATAGGTCTCTGTTTAGAACACACACAGGCACACACACATGTACACATTCACAGTAATGAAGTCTAATTTGGTGAATTGATAGAGTCCATTGTTTCCACAGAGCTTGACTCTATATTCCCTGTAATGTAATTATGGCTAGAAGGTTTATGCTCTAGCATTATAGCAGCCCAGAACGTGATCCATGTCTATTCTCTGTGTTTGGCCTGAAAAGCCCTCTGTCCAGCTGTTCGTGTTTTTTGGTCTGGCCTCTGTGTGTGTGTGTGGTTTGGTCGGGGACGATCTTCATTCATGGGTTTGTAGGATCACGGGGCCCGCCTGACCCAAACGTGAGGGACATGTAAGGTAACATGAAACGTGTTTTTGTGTGTAAATGTGCCTCACAGTTATGACGAAAAGGAACTCTGTGTTTGTTAGTATTATCTATTTCTACTCAGGAAAAAGCATGCACCAGTGACTTAGACTGGTTTAACAAGCTGGTAATTATTAACAGCAATAATCCACATACGAAAACACAGTTTCAGTCCCCCACAGGAAGGTATTTCATTCTCTTCATCCTCATGTCCCTCCACCTGATTCCGTCGCTGCAAGAGTGAGGTAGATATATCAATATCATGGAGAAAGAGCATGTTTTGTAGTATGAGCCATATGGATTGACCTGTAGACGTCAGATTGTCCTCAGAGAGAGAATGTAGGCTACAGTTTAATAGAGAGAGAGGTCGGAGAGATTAGTTCAGGGGGACATGTGGGTCATTGAGAATGGGCGAGGGCCAGAGCCTTGCTGGGGGAACAGACTGGACAGAGAACAGCAGGACCAGAATAACCATCCTACCAGGCTTCTGGCCCGGCCCAGACGTCCAGTCAACACCACCACCTGGCAACATGGCTCCTACTCAGCACTACACCAGGACAGGGTGAGTCTGGCCGCCCAGCCCTCCTCTTAATCCACAGCAGAACTGAAGCCAGACCTCTCCCAAATCCCAAATGAAAAACACGTCAAACTTTGTTCAATGAGTCCCATGGTGAGAACATGAGAGAGAAGAGCCGTAAGACCTGAGCATCTGTTCACCTCTTTGACACTAATGAATGTTAAGTAGGTTAGCCGGTGGTGTGCCACTGTCCCAGAGGTCATTGTGGCCGGGGTGGCAGAGGGATGATGGCTTTGTGTCTGTGCGCCAGCCACCCGGTGAGGGGCCGAAAATGGCTGGAACGCTAACTCCTGCTCACACAATCACCAGCGCCGATGGCAGCCATATTGATCCTCTGTGCTACCAGATTAAAGTATAAAGAGAGCTCTGTCCTGCCAGTGGGGGTCCCCTCTGACTCCCAGAGGTCATTTCGGGGTCACAGAGCCCTTGCAGCCCCCTGACCCACAACCAAACGTGTACACACAGCAAAGGCAGGACACAGACCTTGCAGGGATGAACCCCATTAAACTGGACCGGTTGGATGCTCACATTCAGCTCTCATTATAGCTAACCCTGGGCTTTCTCTTTGGATCTGGCTGCTCTCTGGTTTTGTCTCTAATGTTATCCTGGTCCGGTCCATGCTGGGGAGCTAACCCTGCTCTTTTGTGTGGCCGTAATAGGTTTGCCGTGTGCATGATTGTCTTCTGAAACCGATCTCCTCGTCTGCGGTGCCATCTTGCGTCGTATAATACTTTCATTGTCTTCCGAGACCCGTGGTTCCTCCGGTGTGCGTTTAGTGTATTGTTCTTGTTCTTTGCGTTGCGATGGTTGCCCTTTGTTGGAGTGTACGACATTGCTGAATTGAGTGTACGACATTGCTGAATTGCTGAGGCGTATATTTACAATCTTCTTTTGCATTTCTGTCTGTAGTATCGGTTCTCGTGAGGCTTGTTGTGTGTGTGTGTGTGTGTGTGTGTGTGTGTGTGTGTGTGTGTGTGTGTGTGTGTGTGTGTGTGTGTGTGTGTGTGTGTATGCTCCCTCATGCAATCATATGTCCCTGTATTGGCCCTTTATTGCTGACCTCAACAGGATGCTCTGATCAGGATGCTCTGATCCCTGGTTCTCTGTTCACTGTGCTGCAGCCTTGATTAAACGTTGATTAAATGCCTATTACTGAACACTGGCTCACAGAAAGGGTGTAATCAGGTGAAAGTGAATTAATAAAACATCCCGTCTTGTACTCAGGAGAGGCGAAACGGGATCCCCTGAGAAACACAGGCAGGTGGCCACGAAAATCTGAGAGAGGATAAGGGAGAATGGGAGAGGAGACAGAGATGTTAGAGGGAGCGAGACCAGCCACCACTTTGGCGGTTCACCCTTAATTGGTCATTTGAGCTTTCCTTTTCCACCTACTCGTTATTGATAAGCTCCCAACATATTTCCCCTGTCACTGCCCATGGACCAGCAGCTCTATATTTCCTGCCCTCTGAGGCCAGGAGCCTGGCAGCCCACGCTGCGGCCATGCAACGGTAAACAGCACCCCCCCTGGCAGGAAGTGCCTGAGGTCGGTGGAGAGGAGGGGTGGGGGGGAGCGTCCTTGAGACACAAGCAAGTGGAAACTCCATCTGCCAGGAATCTACCTAATCTCATCATCTAAATTGGAAAAGGGGAACGCCAATCACTTTAGACAACCCTCACCGGGATTATATGTTATGTGTTATGTGATGATGGGTCAATGATGATGAAATGGCATCAAAAAGTTAATTAGGGGGTGCTGGATGGCACAGCGGTCAAAAGCTTCCCTTGGCTCATCGTGCTCTAGCGACTCCTCGTCACAGGGCAGAGCACCTGCAAGCTGACTTCCTCCAACACATTGGTGCGGCTGAAATCTGGGTTGAGTGAGGAGTGTGATAAGAAGTAGGCAGCCAGGCGGGTCATGTTTCAGACGACGCATGACTCGACCTTCGCCTCTCCAGAGCCCATTGAGGAGTTGCAGAGATGAGCCAAGAAAACAGGGCCATACCACCCTGAAGACGCCTGTTCAGGCTCGGGCCTGGTAACCGCTGGGACGGGAGACCGCTTGGGAATACCAGGTGCCGTAAGATAAAAAAATACACTTTTTTATAATATAAAATAATATAAAAGTAAATTATGAAGAAGATTAAGTGATCAGATTGGAGTGAGCCCACTTCCCTGCCATGTTCACTGGGGGTGTTGTTTTACACCATTAATATGACATGTAATTACCTTCTGTGTGCCCTCTGGCTCAACTCTCATGTTTAGCAACAGGCTCAGGGCTCAGGGCCTCTCCCAGCAGCACAGGCCATGACTGGGAATGAGCTCTGGTCCTTATTCATCACAGCACTGTTCTGGCAGTCTGGTGAAATAGGACATATTTGGTGGTTGTGCAAAAGGAGTCTGGGAAAAACACAATTACATCCCTCTTTCCTCTTCCTCTCCTCCTCTTGTCCTCTCTTTTCTCTATTCCAAACGCCATCCTCCACGCCATCCTCTGGTGTCTAAATGTACTGGTGTTCACATTCAATGTGTAATTAGTGACAACAAGGTCATTGTGTCCTAACTAAGGCGTTGACAATTTATGGGGAAATTGGTTGCTGTCCATCTCCTGGCAATTATTCAGACGAGCTGCCGTTAAGGGCTGAGCATATTGTGGTGTGTTTTTCTAATAAGTGGACTTATTAAAAAATATTGTCTGACATCATGTCTGTAATCATCTAGAGGTGATGTTCATTGTTGCACAGAGCAGGAGAGGCCCATACATACAAAGGCAATGTTGCACTCCAGGTCTTGGAGATGGACAGACCCGATGCTGCCCTGAAACTCCAGGTCTTGGAGATGGACAGACCCGATTCTTCCCTGCAGCCACTTGCTGCATCAAAGCATGGATTGGTTAATTTAGCACTTAATTTCCCATCTTGAGAGCAGACTGGCACAAGCTGACACAGGTCAGGAAGGTCCACCACACAGCTCTCAAAAGGGGTCTGGGGGTCAGAGCAGTCCTCTCACAAGGCAAGCTCCATTGTACTCCTCCTTCTGAGGCCCTTCTGCCCCCTGTCACCCACTCCAGTGCGGGGTTACGGCCCATGAATGAGGGGTGAGCCCTGGGAGGATCTCTCCTCTCACACCCTGGAGTGGCCCAGGCCTGGAGCTGACTCAGGGGCTCTGGGAGCTGCCACCCTCTGCAAAGAGAGACGGATGAGCTCCACTGGTGACTGCGGCTGGGTTTCCGATGGTGATGTGTGCACGTCTCTCGGTGATTGATGAGCTTAACATAGTGCCACATGCACCATGTGTCAGACTGATGGACACATCCAGGCACTGTGCTGTCTATCCCATAGAGCCGAGCTGGTAAAAGGAGGGTTGTTAAATCACACATAGACCAAAAAGTGTCAAACCAAAAGCAGTCTGATAACTGAACAGAGAGAGCAAAGATGGAGACATTACAATTGGATATCACTATGATAAAGTGTCCAGTCTGTGCTACAGTATAGCCCCACTGCTGGAGACTGGAATAGTGTAATAGTGGTACAGACCAGCTCATTATAGAGACAAAGGGGCGATTGATGCACCAGGAGGGGTTTCACAGGGATGTCTATGGAGGGAGCTCTCTCTCTCTCTCTGTCTCTCTCTGTCTCTCTCTGTCTCTTTCTCTCTCTCTCTCTCTCTCTCTCTCTCTCTCTCTCTCTCTGTCTCTCTTTCTCTGTCTCTCTTTCTCTCTTTCTTTCTCTCTCTCTTTCTCTCTCTCTCTCTTTCTCTCTCTCTCTCTTTTTGTTTGCTTTAGTCATTGTTATTGGCCGTGCCCCACTGAGTGGTAGAGATAGTCTTCCTTTGAAAGCAGTTCATCTCAATACTCTCTCCATCAGCATTAGTTGATCTAAAGTTGATACATTTGTCTTGGTTTAAAATAGTGTTTCTGTACTTTTTCTGCACTCTTTACAATTTAGAAATGACCTGAAATGATTGCATGCTTTGTCTGTTTGCGTTCATTGATGTCTGTTCTCACTGTTTTCCAGACACCTTTACAATGTTGAATGTTCCTTTCTGTCAGGTTTAAGAATGGCCTGAGATGATTAGGCATGCCTTGTTGTGTGTGTTCATGTGTTGTGTTCACTGATGTCTGTTGTCCTGTCTGTTTCCCAGGCACCTTGTTATCTGTCCTTTGTCAGTAAGGCCATCTTGTGGGACCGAGGACTCTACCACTACACAGTGAGTGCCTAAATACAATTCTAACTATGCATAGCAGAGTAATAAACCTATAATCTGTATAAGGTGAACAAACACTGTTACATTACACACAAAATACTGCAAAAATTCACACATACACACAGGCATGCATAAAACACACCCGCAAACAAACACACACACACACACACATGCTTGTCCCCACCTCTCCACTTCTCTCTAAAGAGCTTTGTGAGTAGTTGTGCCACAATTAACAGTGGGGTTGCCATGGGGACAGCAGAGTTGTGTGGGCTGGCTTCCTGTCTTGGCCTCTGGTTAAACAAACAAGTGAAAAGGGGGGACAAAGACGTTCGCTGGTCCTTACAGCCTCATTTACATCTTCAACTGCCTTCAGCACTTCTGTATTCAACAAGTTTATCAGCCCGGCATCACCTTGCTCTCATTCTCTCTCCTCTCTATGCACTGGAAATGCCTGATAAATCATCTGTGTGTAACGAGTAACGGTAAACAGCTCCTGTCTGACGGTGACAATTCAACTCCATGCTGAACTTTACGGGCTGTCCCAATCCAAACAGACCCATTGGACAGGCCAAGCAGATGAGAGGCTGTTGAACCAGTGGTCTGCCACTCCGCCGATGTTTCTAAGGTCCCACTACTGTCACCCAGGACACGGGGAGCACCGAGACAGTAGGCTGCAGAATGCACAGGGATACAAACCAACCACAGGTGCTCAAACAAGAGCAGTGGTTCTAGGAGAGGTTATTTATACACATGGGTATTTACAGAAGGAGTTAGCTGTCAGTTTAACAGTTCCCGTATCTGTCTTGTATAGTGTTCTGTTGTCTCAGGCTCTGCCAGTTGCGGTAGTATTGCCCTCTCTGAATACCAGGTCCTGGTGCTGCTGAATCAGTGTAACCAGTAACCACACCGTTGGACTAACACTGATCATTATGCCAAGACGTAATGCCAAAGCTGGCATGGCCATTGTTTTTTATTGTTCCATTCTACCAGATCTATTAAACACTGTTGTGCCCCCCCCCCCATGCCCGCTTTGTAGTGTTGTGTTGTTGTGTTGGGGTAGTGGTCCTGTTGTGTTGTTGTGTTGGGGTAGTGGACCTGTTGTGTTGTTGTGTTGGGATAGGGGACCTGTTGTGTTGTTGTGTTGGGGTAGTGGTCCTGTTGTGTTGTTGTGTTGGGGTAGTGGACCTGTTGTGTTGTTGTGTTGGGGTAGTGGACCTGTTGTGTTGTTGTGTTGGGGTAGTGGGCCTGTTGTGCCGGGCATGGATGGTGGATGTGGGGTTAGGAGGACGAGTTGGCGGGGCCACTGGGACTAGTGCAGGGGCCTGCAAAGCAAAGCAGGGTCATTGTCTCTCAGTGAAAGTAGACAGTTGCTCTGAATGCTAAGCTGCATCTGAGCCTGGCTTCTGACACGAGCTGATAATCAGATTTACTCCCCTGAATCCACTGGACTCCACAATGCACTCCACTGTCATCCCCCTCTGCCCCCCACAAACCTCCCCCAACCCCAAACTTCTCCTCTGCCAGAGCAAAGCTAATTACACCCCGCAGAAACACAAATCTCCATGATTTAAAAAGTCTCTCTTTTTCATGGGTTTAACCTTGTTAGAGCCTAAGCCTGGCTTTCTTATATGCCAGGCTCTTTGTGAGGAATTCTCTGTTCCTCCTCTAGACAGACACACACAGGACAGAAACACACTTCTGTTTCGCCTCAAGTCGTCTCCCTGTCAGTGGGTTCACTCAGAGGCAGTGCAATTAAGTGTGTGTGTGTGTGTGTGTGTGAGCCTGTGTGTGTGTGAGCCTGTGTGTTAGTGTGTGTGTGTGTTTGGAGGGGGTCGAGAGCGCACGCCGGCCTCTCCTCTGCAGGCCATCTGGGGCTCTGACTAATAGACTTCCTACATTCATCTCCCAGTGCTTGTACATCCCCATCAGGGAGCTGTTGACCACAAACAGGCCCGTAATGACATTTGGTTGGCTGTTCTGTGTGAGGTCGGCGTGTGGGCTGCCTGACGCCAGGAGGTCAGACCGTTTCCTCGGGCCCTGCAGGAGCTCCAGATTGGAGTGGGCCGTCAGGGTGTGTCAGCGTGTGACGCTGCTTGAAATATCAATACTGAGTGAACCTCATCATGGTTGCATAAAATCATTCTAGTTGTACAGGTGTGTGAAAGTGGTAATTTGTTTGGACAGTTGTGTGTACCTGTTACCCATTAAAGAGACCAGGACAACTACAGCTTTGGGGGTCAGGTACACATACCCTCCCCCCCTTCCTCGTGAAGGCCATGTTTACTAGGAGAGGTAGTTCAAGCGGGACGGATGACTGGATGACACCCTTCTCGCCTCACAAAGCTCTTCGCTGGGCGTGAGTGACAGGTAATGTGGGGGAGATGGAGGGAGTGAGAAGAGGAGTGAGGAGGAGGGCGTGATCCTGGACCTTTGTTCTCTCGTTCTTCTACCTCACTTATTCCTCTTTTCTTCACAAGAATGCAAATGTGTAAACCCTCAGATCAGAGGAGAGGGAATCAGTGTAGATGGTGGAGGGATTTAAGGCTGATCCTCCCTGTGTGAGTCACAGACAGTCAGTATCTCTCTCTCTGTGTCTGAGGGGTTTTGAGGGCTCAACGCCGAGGGCTCATCTTCCACACACTCTCTGCTGTGTGCTGTGCTGTGTGTTTGTGTGTGTGTGTGTGTGTGTGTGTGCGCACGCGTGTGTTTGCAGTCATGCCTGCATCTGTGGTTGTGTGTTTATGTGCGTATGTGTTTAGGGTTACGGGATAGAACTAGTGAAGGCAAAAGACGAGGTGAACTTTGTTTAGGTGTCTCAGATGTTGACTAAATCCAAGACAAATAAATGTCCTCTCCGTGTGTGTGTGTGTGTGTGTGTATGTGTGTGTGTGTGTGTGTGTGTGTGTGTGTGTGTGTGTGTGTGTGTGTGTGTGTGTGTGTGTGTATTTTATTACATTTGGGTGTTTGTTCTCTAAAGGCCAGAGAGGGAGTGAATTAGTCCCTGGCACTGAGTCTGTGGGCTGAGTCATTTCCCCTGGCTAGTGTGCAGCGGGTAGCCCAGCGTGTGCAGCCCCCACTCCCACACAAGTTTAATATTGACCGTCCCGCCTGCTTTTATCTCAGCACGACCCTTGTTTAAATAGCAATAGGAAAATGTCCTCTGCGCTCAAAGAATCTTTATCATCCTCACGTGTGTGTGTGTGTGTGTGTGTGTGTGTGTGTGTGTGTGTGTGTGTGTGTGTGTGTGTGTGTGTGTGTGTGTGTGTGTGTGTGTGTGTGTGTGGGTGGGTGGGTGGGTGGGTGGGTGGGTGGTTGTGGGTGTGTGTGTGGGTGGGTGTGTGGGGTCAAAAAAGGTCATAAAAAAAGTCAGGGAGAGGTTGAAACTTTCTCCTACTGTGTTGAGAATATAGTATGTAGCCTGAGATCTGTTTTTCAGACACAAGGGGGCACTGAAGCTGACATGCATTATTTGAATTCTCTGTACGTTGGAGATCACATTGAATTAATCCTTCATGTTGCATGTGGAGAATTACTTTATGTTGCTTTATTTACAGTATTTGGAAACAGGGAATTTATTTCATTGATTAAAAACAGGATACATCTGATCTTTCTTTCTCTCTCTCCCTGCTCCACTTTTTTATGTCCCTTTCAGGACCACACTGTCTGTGATGGACGTCCTTCTCTGTGTCCTCGTTTCCTGGTTCACATGAAGGCCTGTCCTGCAGACCTCAGACCCCCACGTTTCCTGTCCAGTAACCCCAGGCCACGGCCTCCTCGCCAGGAACCAACACAACAAAGACAAACCCTTAGCGCCCTGAAGACACATTCATGTGCAGGTGAACCTTCCTGCCGCTTGGACAAATACAATATACTGTACAACAACAACATAAAAGATAAGAAATTCCCCCCTCAGTGATTAATATAGAATTTCTTGTTTATCTTGTCTTCAGAGACAGATAACCTTGTGGTATCAGAGGGCATTGTTGCTTTTGAACCCACATCGTTGCTCATTAGGGAACTAGGCCTCAGTGTTAGAGCGGTGGCGGTAACCACCTGGGCCTTCGTTAGTCCTTAATCCCTACTTCGGCCCACTTTGTTAAGGCCTAATCCCTCTCTTTCTGCTCTGGGGAGGAAGTGTCCATAGCGCCGCCCTCCCGGTGGTCCTCTGCTAGGGTGTTAGCCAATGAAAGGCTGTGCCAGCATACCTGCCGCTCCTTTCAGGGCCCTGCCTCTGATGTGAAGGCATTTGTCCACCCCTCTCGCCAGGGCCATAGCCACACTGCAGCGCATGGCTTTGAGACAAGTGTGGGGAGCCAAGGGGGAACCAGGGGGATTGGGGCATTTCTCTGCTCTGGAACCAGGTTCTAAAAAACAATTATTCTACCATATGGTGGTCGGCTTCAACACAATCGTCCCTGACCCTGGTCCCTGAGGGAAACGTGCTGTGCGTTATTAAGGGAGGGGGTGTGTGTAGCTGTGTGCCCCTGACACATGTCATTCATATACAGGCAGACACACACATACACACACATACACACACATACACACACACGCACGCACGCACGCACACACACACACACACACACACACACACACACACACACACACACACACACACACACACACACACACACACACACACACACTTAATGTATGTGTAACAGATGGGAAGGGCAGGGCATTATGAGAGGAGAATAGTGCAGAAATGTGCTCTCCTCCAGTGCAGCTCTCTTTCTCCCTCTGCTACCGCTGCCTCCTCTCTGTCACACAGACCCCCAGGAAACAAGAGCGCATTGTCTCACACCCCTCCGGCCCCACAGAGAAAGGAGGAGTGTGCAGAGGCAGAGAGGAAGAATAGAGATGGGGAAGAAGGAAGCCGGGCGGTGTCGGCTGGAGCTGATGTTTGTGGAAGGGATCTGAGAGGGGGATGAAAAGAGGAGTGTGGAGAAGAGAGAGAGTGGCTGAGCAGAGAGGAGAGAGTTCCCAGGTAGTGTTAAGTTCAGATTCAAGTGTAGGAGAAGAGGGGTGTGACAGAGTAGAGGTATCACAGATGTCTTCTAGGAGATACAGGCAACTTAATCAGCTGCTCTCAGGACAGGAGGACAAGCTACCAAGATGCAGGATTTGGATCAGTTATGATATATGGGTGGAATAACATCAAATGGATGACAAATCATGACCAATCCATTTTTTTTGCCTTTCATATTGCATATATAGCCCTGCCTCCAGTACTGGGTAGCAGTGCCTTCGGAAAGTATTCAGACACCTTGACTTTTTCCAAATTTTGTTACGTTACCGCCTTATTCTAAAATGTATTACATTTTTATTTTTTCTCATCAATCTACACACATTACCCCATAATGACAAAGCAAAAACTGGATAAGTATTCAGACCCTTTATTCAGTACATTGTTGAAGCACCTTTGGAAGAGATTACAGCCTTGAGTCTTCTAGGGTATAACGCTACAAGCTTGGCACACCTGTGTTTGGGGAGTTTCTCCCATTCTTCTCTGCAGATCCTCTCAAGCTCTGTCAGGTTGGATGGGGAGCGTTGCTGCACAGCTATTTTCAGGTCTCTCCAGAGATGTTCGATCGGGTTCAAGTCTGCGCTCTGGCTGGGCCACTCAAGGACATTCAGAGACTTGTCCCAAAGCAACTCCTGCGTTGTCTTGGCTGTGTGCTTAGGGTTGTTGTCTTGTTGGAAGGTGAACCTTCGTAACCGTCTGAGGTCCTGAGCGCTTTGGAGCAGGTTTTCATCAAGGAGCTCTATGTACTTTGCTCCGTTCATCTTTGCCTCGATCCTGACTAGTCTCCCAGTCCCTGCCGCTGAATAACATCCCCACAGCATGATGTTGCCACCACCATGCTTCACCGCAGGGATGTGGTTTCCTCCAGACATGATGCTTGGCAGTCAGACCAAAGAGTTCAATCTTGGTTTCATCAGACCAGAGAATCTTGTTTCTCATGGTCTGAGTCTTTAGGTGCCTTTTGGAAAACTCCAAGTTGACTGTCATGTGCCTTTTACTGAGGAGTGGCTTCCGTCTGGCCACTCTACCATAAAGGCCTGATTGGTGGAGTGCTGCAGAGATGGTTGTCCTTCTGGAAGGTTCTCCCATCTCCACAGAGGAATTCTGGAGCTCTGTCAGAGTGACCATAAGGTTCTTGGTCACCTTCCTGACCAAGGCCCTTCTCCCCCAATTGCTCAGTTTGGCCGGGTGGCCAGCTATAGGGAGAGTCTTGGTGGTTCCAAACTTCCATATAAGAACAATGTAGGCCACTGTGTTCTTGGGGACCTTCAATGCTGCAGAAATGTTTTGGTACCCTTTCCCAGATCTGTGCCTCGACACAATCCTGTCTCGGCGCTCTACGTACAATTCATTCGACTTCATGGCTTGGTTTATGCTCTGACATGCACTGTCAACTGTGGGACCTTATATAGACAGGTGTGGGCCTTTCCAAATCATGTCCACTCAATTTAATTTACCACAGGTGGTCTCCAATGAAGTTGTAGAAACATCTCAAGGATGATCAATGGAAACAGGATGCACATGGGTCTCATAGCAAAGGGTCTGAACACTTATGTAAATAAGGCATTTCTGTTTTCTAGAAACCTGTTTTCGGGTATTGTGTGTAGATTGCTGAGGACTTACATTTTTTAAAATCCATTTTAGAATAAGGCTGTAACATAACCAATGTGGAAAAAGTCAAGTGGTCTGAATACTTTCCCGAAGGCACTGTAATATTAAGATGGGAATCGGGCAGCTGGTCCAACGGGGTGGGGTTTCTTTAGCCTTTGTTAGAGCACTGACCCACACAGCAGGGAAAACACTGTTTGCTCCGGGCCTCACTAAAGTGGGAACGAAAATGTCACCGGCAGGTTTTGGCAGAGACGCCTCTGAGCTGTAAAAGATTATGAATACCATTTATAGATGACCCTCTCTGAGGACCCCACAGGTTAGCTATTCACCAACATTCTTTGTCAGTACTGAACAATGCCCAATGCCAATAGTTAAAAGCTTGTGTCCCCTGCATACTCTTTGCCTAAGTTTAGACAGTCTCTGACAAGACAGTAACATGTTTATAATCATAAATTAGACTAATCAAAATTTGTATTTAATTGAATACAGGAGAGGAAAATACATACTATTTTTACTCTATAAAACCTGCATTATATTTTAATGTGATAAAGTATGATCACGTCTGCTTGAATTAAATAATGTTATCCCTGTCTATTGCAGAATCCAGGAGCAGGAGCCTGCAGTACTGCAGTACCACCAGAGGGAGGCGCTTAGCTGTTGTTGTTCCCTGTGTTCCAGTGCCAGTCTCCCCCTCTCCCAGCAGAGCCTCCCCTGAGCTCCCAGTCTCACCAAGTCCAACATTCCCCACTGCCACTGACTCTGGGCAGCAGGGGACTGGACCCAACCCTGCTCCAGCCTCAGCCCTACCACATGTCTATACTCAGAAAGAGGAGAAGGAAACAGAGGTTAAAGATATTGGTGAAGGCCCTTCGGCTTCCTCAGTGGCCTTCCGCCCTCCAAGGCCAGACCAGGAGCCCAATTCTGGTCCTGAGGACATACACCCCTCAGTCTCTCCGGACCCGAGTGTCTGTGATGGTTCTCTCTCCGACTTCAGCCGCCCGCCATCCAGCCAGTTCAGCCGCAGCACAGACCTGGGTAGTGGCCGGAGCAGTTCTCTATGTGGTACTGAAGTGAAATGTATTCAATAAAGCTGTTGCATGCCGCATGGGCTAATTAGTTGTTTCATAAATGTATACATTCATATTCACTATAGCTGTTGTAGGTGATCAAAATCCTTAAATGTTATGTGATTTTGCACACAGACTTTAATGTTTAATTGTAGCCAAATGGAAGTATAATTATTTCATATATTATTCTTTTTGCTTTTTACAGCGAATCTGAGTGACCTGGACTCAGAGGGTGGCTCTCCTCTCTCCCAGCTCTGCTCCTCTTCCATGTCCCTGTCTGCTCTGGCCTCCTGCCCCTCACAGGACCCCTCAACACACCAGTCCCCAAACCCAGCCCCTCAACACCCTCTCCAACATCCCCTCCCTCACCAGGACCAACAATGCCCACCTGACTGGACCACCACGGAGCCCCAGCCAGGCCATGTCCTCCCTCCCTACCCAGACCCAGACCCATCCCTGGACCCCAACCCAGACCCTACTACCCTAGCTTTCCCCTCAGACACCTGGCAGTACAGCACCAGCCCACAGTGCAGGATAACTCCCCGGCCAGGGTCAGCGTTAGAGTCAGGTTTGACCTCATCTCCTGTGGTGGGGGAGAGGCAGGACTGGACATCACACCGCTGGTCCGTCCTTCCCCCCATCTCTCCTGTCAGAGGTGAGGAATGATCCCTGCCTGTCCCATATGGGCCGTTCACAGCCTCCTCCCAGCCCTTCCAGCCTCTTTCCCAGCCTCCCTCCCCACCCAGCAGCAACCTACACTGGTGCCCCTTACCTAGCGCCACGGGGCTGATTGTCCACAACATGGCTGGACATCTTCCCTGGTACAAAGAGAGGCAGGCAGCAGACAACAGAGGAAATCAAAGCCTGGCTCTATAGAGAGGCCCTCCTCAGATCAGATGCTCCTGTCCCCATCGCCGCTCTGCATTGTGAGGGTCTGCTGTCAACCCTGTTTTGTTTCCCCTCATAATAAATAGCGCAGAAAGCTTTTCTTTTTCCTTTAAACCAGCAATAGAAAGAGGACTCTTTTGATGAAGAGCTGGTACCGTTTGATTCCCAGTTCAAAGGCGCGCGAGGCCCCTTCACAATAGGAGGGGGCGGGGGGGTTCCCTGCCTCGTGTGCCGTCCCCACTCAGCCGCGGCTTCCCCGCGCTCTCTCCATTCTCACCCCGCTGAAAGGGAGACGTGTAGCCGATGGTCATAAATCCACACTGACCACCGCACGCTGACGGGGGAAACAGTTAGAGCTACGGTCCACAATAGAATATAGCGGCTTTCCACTGCCGCTAATTTACCGCTTAGAATCGGGATAAAGGACGGGGCCACTGACATCTGACTCTTATGGGGGACTTTATGAAAGACTATGAAAAGAGAGCAAACAATTGGGATTTTCTTTCTCAATCAGAAATGATGAGAGACGCTCTGCGCTCTTCTAAGATCCATATTACTGATTAGTATCGGTTCCAGGTGCGTAGGAATACATCCAAAACTGAGACTTGAATGCAACATAAAGATATTTATTAAAACATTATGGTGGCCATAAAATCATAGTGCAAGAAAGTGCACCAATGACAGATGAAAACTCAACACAAATGTTTCGGCCTTAGGCCTTTCTCAGTGTAAATAGTCGGCACACACACCAGGATCATTGCATATGTCACATGATCAAGAAATCGGTACCTAGTACAATAGATCCATGTCACATGATCAACAAATCGGTACCTAGTACAATATAACTATATGTCACATGATCAACAAATCGGTACGTAGTAAAATAGATCCATATGTCACATGATCATGAAATCGGTACCTAGTACAACAGATTTATGTCACTTGATCAACAAATCAGTACTTAGTACAATATGTCACATTTATTTTACTAGGCAAGTCAGTGAAAAACTCATTCTTATTTACAATGACAGCCTAGGAACAGTGGATTAACTGCCTTGTTCAGGGGCATTCAATCCAGCAACCTTTCCGTTACAGGCCCAACGCTCTAACCACTTGGCTACCTGCCACACCAATAAAAGTTCAACAAATCGGTACCTAGTACAAAATATCTACATGTCACATGATCAACAAATCGGTACCTAGTATAATAGATCCATTCGTCACATGATCAACAAATCAACATTTTTATCCCCCTACATGCAACTCCCCAACAGGCTCAGGAGAGGCGAATGTCGAGTCATGCGTCCTCCGAAACATGACCAGCCAAACTGCGCTTCTTAACACCCTCTCGCTTAACCCGGAAGCCAGCTGCACCAATGTGTCGGAAGAAACACCGCTCAACTGACAACCGAAGTCAGCCTGCAGGCGCCCGGCCCGCCACAAGGAGTCGCTAGAGCGCGATGAGCCAAGTAAAGTCAACAAACCCTCCCCTAACTCGGGCAACGCTGGGACAATTATGCACCGCCCTCCGGGACTTCATCGGTAATGACACAGGCTGTAGTGATGCCGGATCTAACCCTAGGCTGTAGTGATGCCGCAACACTGCCATGCAATGCCTTAGACCGCTGTGTCACTCGGGAGGCCACATTATCTACGTCTTATACACAATATATAAAAGCGGACAGAGAAATATCATCAATTATTTATTTTACATACACCATGTGAACATTTCTCTTTCAGAGACATCTACTGTTCTGTATGGTGGCACGCTGTTCTATATGAGGTAGACGCAGAGCAAGTCACTGGTTCATTTATTTCACACAGATTTAGACAGACCCAGGTTTTGGTGAAAACAATTCAACATTCTACAATTCTACATTCAGTATGCAGGCAATATACAGTGGGGAGAACAAGTATTTGATACACTGCTGATTTTGCAGGTTTTCCTACTTACAAAGCATGTAGAGGTCTGTAATTTTTATCATAGGTACACTTCAACTGTGAGAGGTGGAATCTAAAACAAAAATCCAGAAAATCACATTGTATGATTTTTAAATAATTAATTTGCATTTTATTGCATGACATAAGTATTTGATCACCTACCAACCAGTAAGAATTCCGGCTCTCACAGACCTGTTAGTTTTTCTTTAAGAAGCCCTCCTGTTCTCCACTCATTACCTGTATTAACTGCACCTGTTTGAACTCATTACCTGTATAAAAGACACCTGTCTACACACTCAATCAAACAGACTCCAACCTCTCCACAATGGCCAAGACCAGAGAGCTGTGTAAGGACATCAGGGATAAAATTGTAGACCTGCACAAGGCTGGGATGGGCTACAGGACAATAGGCAAGCAGCTTGGTGAGAAGGCAACAACTGTTGGCGCAATTATTAGAAAATGGAAGAAGTTCAAGATGACGGTCAATCTCCCTCGGTCTGGGGCACCATGCAAGATTTCACCTCGTGGGGCATCAATGATCATGAGGAAGGTGAGGGATCAGCCCAGAACTACACGGCAGGACCTGGTCAATGACCTGAAGAGAGATGGGACCACAGTCTCAAAGAAAACCATTAGTAACACACTACGCCGTCATGGATTAAAATCCTGCAGCGCACGCAAGGTCCCCCTGCTCAAGCCAGCGCATGTCCAGGCCCATCTGAAGTTTGCCAATGACCATCTGGATGATCCAGAGGAGGAATGGGAGAAGGTCATGTGGTCTGATGAGACAAAAATCGAGCTTTTTGGTCTAAACTCCACTCGCCGTGTTTGGAGGAAGAAGAAGGATGAGTACAACCCCAAGAACACCATCCCAACCGTGAAGCATGGAGGTGGAAACATCATTCTTTGGGGATGCTTTTCTGCAAAAATGACAGGACGACTGCAACATATTGAGGGGAGGATGGACGGGGCCATGTATTGCGAGATCTTGGCCAACAACCTCCTTGTTGGCCAAGAGCATTGAAAATGGGTCGTGGATGGGTCTTCCAGCATGACAACGACCCGAAACACACAGCCAGGGCAACTAAGGAGTGGCTCTGTAAGAAGCATCTCAAGGTCCTGGAGTGGCCTAGCCAGTCTCCAGACCTGAACCCAATAGAAAATCTTTGGAGGGAGCTGAAAGTCCGTATTGCCCAGCGACAGCCCCGAAACCTGAAGGATCTGGAGAAGGTCTGTATGGAGGAGTGGGCCAAAATCCCTGCTGCAGTGTGTGCAAACCTGGTCAAGAACTACAGGAAACATATGATCTCTGTAATTGCAAACAAAGCTTTCTGTACCAAATATTAAGTTCTGCTTTTCTGGTGTATCAAATACTTATGTCATGCAATAAAATGCAAATTAATTACTTAAAAATCATACAATGTGATTTTCTGGATTTTTTTACAGACTTCTACATGCTTTGTAAGTGGGAAAACCTGCAAAATCGGCAGTGTATCAAATACTTGTTCTCCCCACTGTATATGGTATAATTTATGTGGGAACAAAACATAAATGTTGCTGAATTTGCTGAATTTCATTTGTGTGTGTGTGTGCTTGCAGTGTGTGTGCAGAGTGTGGGTGTATGGGTGTACGGGAACCCCTCACCGCTCTGCAGCCCCTTTCAGAAGGGGTCCTCTCTTTGTGTGCTCCCCACGCCAGGGCCCAACAATCGGAGGGCGACCCCAAGGCGACCCCTCATTGAGCATCATATCCAGAGTGTAACTGTCCTTGACAATGGAGCGGGGCTAGAGCGGGACGCTGGCCTATTGTGGTGCCCTGGCCCGGCCTCTCCACCACCCAGACCCAGGGCGCACCCAGCCTTTCAGCCCCATGGTGTGGCCAGAGTGGGGGGACAGGGGGGTACATGGGGACACAGAGGAGCCTTGTCTGGGCTGACTCCTTCCTGCCTGGCCTTGCCCCTATGCCCCCCTATCCACCTCCCCTTCCTCCAACACCACCGCCACGACTCAGTAGCACTCCTCAGAATGACGGCTGACTTGACAGCAGCAATATGCTTTAAAGTCAAGTCCCTCCATTGTCTCTCTGAGTAGAGAGCCGAGGCACTGAAGTGCACAATGGTGTGTGTGTGTGCGTGTATGTGTGTGTGTGTGTGTAGTCAGACGTAAAGGAGCTGAGTGTTCTTTCTTTATTTGCTTGTGCATATATTATAAGTTTGTCTGCTTTCTGTTTTACATTTCCATATGAGAGAAGAAGAGCTCATTCTCTGTCTGTCATCGTGACAAAAACCATCAGCACACCATTTTCAGTTACCGTTACAAAAAAGCCAACAAAAACAGGTGTGTTTTGACTGTTTTGAGAAGAGTCAAGTAATGAGTGATTAAGGGCGGACAGTTTGGCCTGTCCCGTGAGTGAGGTATGTGGTAATGAGGGCTTAGAGGGAGAGCGTTGCTCGTGTGTGTATAGTACCATCTACCATAGCCTCAGGGTCTGACTGGCTCTGTGTAGGCTGACACAGACTCCACCTGGGGGGGCATTCCCTCTCCCATGGAGGTCCTGGTTTCATGGTGGTGGTGGAGGGTTAATGACACCGGCTCAGGGCAAGGAGGAGTGGGAGTTTGTTGGGTGTCTGGGTGAAGTGTGTGTTTGTTGTGTGTGCATGGGTACGATACAGAGCCGTCTCTGTTAAACCTAGAGGGGACAGGCAGTCAGGCACTAATTGAGTTACAACCAGGTGTTGGAACCGGTTCAGGGAGCAGCGAAACCCTGTTTTTTTTTCTTATGGAGGAATGGAAACAGAACCGAGAAAGAAAGGGAACTCTAGTGTTGTGGAACAGAACCGTTACTTTTAAATCTTGACAACCAGTTATGTTTTTTTGGGTTCCGTTTTCTTTCCTAATGTCTAGTATATACTGTAATTATGTAATTCAGTGAAGTTATGATGCTAGTAATAGCCTAAACACATTCCAATTCACATCAAGTCATGACGCTCAGCACTTCATGCCAAGGCCCTTCCACATCCACCCCTCTCTCTCGCTCTCTCCCCACCCATTTCAGTCACACCTCGCGCCTGCACTTATCTGTCCTCAACATGTAAACAACTAGCTTACACGTTCCATAGCAACCACGCTTGGTTGTACCGGTTCAGAACTTTATTCTGCTGGTTGGAAACACTGTAATGGAACTAAATAAATAGGGGTTCTGCTCGGAACAGATCCTCAATTTCTAACCCAATCCTCAATTTCTAGTGTATCATGTAACACAGTACAGTAATATAGCTCTATGTCCAACCTGCTTGTGCTGTTTCAGATGGCAGTGACACAGTGTCATCCTGGCCCCGCTGTTCTCAGATCAGCTCTAGCCAGTCCCATGTGTTTGATGAACTGGATGCCATCGCCCCCCGGACAGGCTCCTGTCTATCTCTAGACCACCCACTCAGCCCAGCAGACTGCAGCCCATCTGGTACAGGTACTGTACAGAGCACCCACATTATATCTAGCAGATTGTATAAAATAACACTAATGTCATACCTGTCAAGGGTCTACAAAATGATTACATCAAAAATGTGCTCTATATTTATGGCAAACATACTGTACATGTGCTACTCGAACTGTAGATACATGGAAAATATTAAATGTTTTGCATGGCCATTGGCTTTTTACATTGTGTCAAAGTTGGTGAATTAACCGTTTATTTTTTAGAGCAGATGAATGTTTAACCAGCTACTTGTGGAATGTACTTGATGTTTAGAGTTGTTTCTACCTGGGTGTTCAAATTAATTAGCATTGTTTAGACATTGTAAAAGCTATGTCAAAGAAAAGGTCACGGTACATGATTGTCTTTTTCCTGTTTGTAGTTGTTGGTGCTGTTGTTGTTGTTGGTGCTGTTGTTGTAGTTGTTGTTAGTGCTGTTGTAGTTGTTGTTGTTGTAGTTGTAGTTGTTGTCGTAGTTGTTGTTGTTGTTATAGTTGCTGTAGTTGTTGTTGTAGTTGTTGGTGCTGTTGTTGTTGTTGTTGTTGTAGTTGTTGTTGTTGTTGTAGTTGTTGTTGTTGTAGTTGTTGTAGTTGTAGTTGTTGTTGTTGTGGCCATGTTTGTCTTAATTCCTCAATTAGACATGCTCTCCTTCCTCAGCCTCTCTCGTGTAATGGACTGGGATGTGACGGTGATGTGTGTATCTCAGCGCTCTGTTGTGGACAGTGTGTACAGTAAATGTGTGTGTGTGTGTGTGTGTGTGTGTCCTGAGGTTGGTCAGTTCAGTGAGCTGTGAAGTGGAACATTACCCAACGCAGACAGTGATTTTCTCACTCACTAAGGACTTCCCCAAGCTTCTCTCATCCCCACTAATCCCTGACAAGGTGTTTAAGATGTTTAACCTGCTCGCTTGACCTGAACCTCCATCTGACCACCATGACCTTTGCCCTGAGGATGTGGTGGGATCATGTCAGCTAGCACCACTCTTATGTTCTGTGGTGTAACATCTTCCTCAATTGACTAATATAAACATCTACTATCAGTATAGAGCCTGGAAAGCAAAAATGGCTATCAGTAAAACTGACTTAAACTCACTGACCGCTTAAACTTTGCTACTGACTCACAGGCATCCAAGTGTGTCTGTCCACTCTCCAGTGACCCCGCCTGGATGGCAGTATAGCTAGTTAACACTTTAATCACAGGGTTAGACCTTTGTTATCTGTAACAGTTTGTCTCTACAATGGGTTGCATTCTCATGGCTAATGGGGGGGTTTACTCCCAGCCTAACTGAAAGTCTGTCGTCACAATGTGTTTCACCCATGCTGATCCACGGGACTTCCTTCACCACAACTCCTTAATCAATCAGACAGCCAGCCAGTTCCTTTTTTCTCACCTGAAGGGATTTACCTGACAAACAGAAACACACCCAGAGACACACGCAACACATTGTAGAGGCAGGAGCATTCCCTAGGCAGAATTAATTTCAAGTCTCGCAACGTCTCTAAAAGTTAGTCTCTCAAAGGGCATACCGTAAAAACTCTGTACTGTACTTAACAATTAGAAAACAGATGTGATACTTTTTTATGCGCTTCCACTATGACTGCTGTGTGGCTGGCTAAAATGGTGGGAGTGCATGGAGTGCATGGAGAGGAGAAGCAGGGTTGACCTGCAGCGGAGCGCGATATGAGGCAGCTCTAGCCCAGCGGATGTGTGAAATCCCCTCCTAGGGAACAGCAGCTCCACATCCTGCTCTCTGCCTGGGCCGAGGATTTGCATGGGCAGGGAGCCCACTCTGTTACTGATCCACTTTTAATTGGCCATGACAGAGAACTTTGGAGCCTAGGACTGAGGGGTGGAGCTGGAGGGTTGTCAGTCATATTTGCAGACACACCTCACAGATCCATACAGGACTACATCCTCTAGCTTTAATCTGGCTCAGAGAGGCTATCCCTGGCCCTGGCCCTGGACTACACAATCCCTGGTTAGCCATGTCTAATGGGGTCCCTGTGATAACCCCCTGCACACAGGGAATTAGAGAAGGTGGTCACTCTGGTCCAGACTAATGTATTGCTTGTTGAGTCCCGTCTAGCTCAGTTGGTACAGCATGGCGCTTGCACACCGCCAGGGTTGTGGGTTTGATATGAAGAAAGGTTTGAAAATGTATGTGCTCACTACTGTAAGTCGCTCTGCATAAGAGGCTCTGCTGAATGACAAAACATTTAAGTAGATGGACTGAATGATCCCTTAGGCCTTTCTTAATGCTTTAGTTCTGATTTGTTGGATATGCTGTTTCACATAATGCTTTAGTTGTCCTGTATACTGTATGCCACCTCTGCAGAGATGTCCCCAGGCCTGGCTGCTCTGACAGTGGGCTGTGACTCAGGGGACCTGAGCTCCCTGTCCCGTGTGCAGCTCCTGCTCCTGGACTGGCCGGAACCTGTGGAGCCCCACTGGCTCGCTGGTCAGGACCAGTACTCCCCAACAGAGGACCGAACAACAGGCCACACAACGGAGCTCAGAGCCAGAAGACCTCTTAGTCCAGGTATCCCTGATTTACAACTCAACACCCAACCCAGTCTGTGATTTATTTGTGAGTCAGTGAATGTGATTGAACTGGCACATCTTTATATACACTGTGTTTGAGACATTGTCTCAGTAAAATTACTAGATATAAACTCATTCTTTCAACAGTTTCTTTTGACAGTTACAATGAGCCAAACTATGACCTTTGATAGAAACAGCAAAACCGTTGATATCATAGCAGGGAAATTCCAGACAGATGAGTATGCTGTAGAATATGCTGGACAGGGGAATACCAAACTGCATTATGGGTGTGTGCCTGCCGGTTGTTGGCCGGCCTTGAGAGTGATGTCTTTACATTTTGAACCGCCTCTCATCTGCTCCCAGGCATGCTGCTGCAGGCTCTTAACTGAAAGGCCATAAAGATATGGAGGCTCATTTCTGGCTTTGGCAGAACGTTTTATTGGGATATGATATGCCGTGTTAATAAAGATCAAACCGCCTCGCGTTTATCATTAACCTGGAAACCTCAGCTAATTAAAAATATATATTTTCACAATGGCACAATCTGGATGTGATTGTGTCTGTGCGGCGTGCACATATCAGTCTGGGTGATGCAAGAAATACCAGAGAAAGTTTACCAAGCGTCATATAAAGTGCTAAAAGGAATATACCTGGTTGATTAGCAAACAGTTAGAAAATAAATTGGAGTTTTATAGGCAAACAAAACATGTGTAACGTGTTTCCGTTATATTAATAATACGACTGCTCAGTGTGATGCTTCTGTGAAATGGCAATGTGGCCTTGAATGCAGTCATTGAATCAAACTAATTCCTCTTCACTCAGGGACATATTACTGTGGCCTGCCTGGAGATGTAGACATTTCAGGGGCCCAGTCAGTCAGTCAGTCCGTCCGTCTGTCCGTCCGTCCGTCTGTCCGTTAGGTGTGTCTCCAGAACAATGTTTTCCCATTTATGTGTTTGCACCTGGCACGCTTCTGGGAGACAGGTGCTCCTCCAGGGTTTTTCCCTCTATTTATAGCAGTATTTGCCGAGAGATTAGGAACAATACTTCTGACTAATACACGGCGTTACTCATATCTGTGCACGCACTCAAACACAAAGGAAAACACCCACACAAGCGTGTGCCGCGGGCACGCTGGCACACGCACACACTATCTATCCAGTTTGTGTCTTCAGATTGATGGTGTGTGTGCGTGTGTGTGTGTGTGTGTGTGTGTGTGTGTGTGTGTGTGTGTGTGTGTGTGTGTGTGTGTGTGTGCGTGCGTGCGTGCGTGCGTGCGTGTGTGCCTGCATGGATTTGTGTGTATGTGTGTGTTGTTGTCAGGCGTCCTGCGGCCCCTCACAGCTGGCAGCTGTGGAGACGGCAGTGTGTCTGAGAGGTGTGTCGCCACAGGCAAAGTCCAGGGACAGGGTGGCCACACAATGGTGAGTGTCTGTACCCCCTCCTCAAACTGCCCCTCACAACAACCCCTCTGTGGCTTTCATCTGTCTTCTTAAATTACTATTGCACATTGTTGTTTAAACACTGACTATACAAACACATAGACACTGACTGAGACAAAGACCTCTATTTACAGTATAAACGTGAACTGGCATGAATTTGTAACTGCCATCCCGGATCAAGCAGCCAAATTGTTGTTGATAATTGAAACACAATATAACAACAGTGAGAGAAGCGTGCAGTGCAGCAGGTGTGTAGTTAATCAGTCACAGGTGACCGGAGGGAGAGGCTGATGACTGTACCACTGAAAGAGCAGAGCAGACAGCCTTTTCACCACGTTCCACTCAGCCCACTGCTCTATCCTAGGGGGGTCCACTCACTCACACTCAGATGTGGCTCTATACAGGGGGGATGCACCGCTGGTGGGGATGGATCAGACAGGGTCAGGGGTGAGGGGTCATGGGGTAAACACAGCGCTGTGAGTGCCCGGGTGCAGTGGAATGGATGCAGGTGCTCCACGCGATAGACTAGAGGAGGGAGCTTCCCTTGCTCTCTGAAAGGCTCAATGTGCCTTATAAGCCCCCTGTGATTATGTCTAACCAATGAAGCATTCTGAGTACCCGAGGCATGATTCATGTTAGACTATTTGCATAATGCACCACTACTACACCACAGGTTTAGAGTTTAGTGTGCTGGTACGGGATTGGCTTGCATTATGTTGTTCTAAAGTGATGGATTTTTTAGTATTGGCCTATGTAGTTTGAACACAGGTCAGACTGAATAATGTGATCGTGGTGTTGCGGTTTTACTTGTGTTTTCAGCAGTCCCACACCGAGGATGGTTCCAGGTCACCATCGTCATGGATCAGTGATTCCAGTCCATCAGACATCATATCCGGGTCCACCAGTTCCCAATGCGAGTCCTGCTGTGGTAATCTCTCATATCACTCTTATGACATCCACACCTAATGAATATGATTTCTTAACAACCTTGTTGATTTTCCTTCCTAATTGTTAGACTTCGTCTTGCTCTGCATATTATGCATTCAACCCTTCTCTGTAAACCCTTAACAGCTATCTTTAATCAATACCTACTAGAGGCTGTCCTTAACATGAGGGTTTGGTCCATGTAAAAGCCCACTCTGTCCATACTAGGGCGGGTTTTATTCAAAGCCATTGTGTTCTTACTGTCACCGCTGTGTTTGGCCGTGCTACTCTGCGTCCGGTACACTTAAGCCTGATAATCCTCGGTAGAGCCGGCTGGCGAGCAGAGTGGTCCTCTCCTGTGTGGCCGTCTTGTGTACACTGATGAATAATGGGTTGAAAGGCAGAGCAAGTACAGTAGAACCACAAACACAGAGAAAACCGGCTTCACAGGAAGGGAAGGGAAAGGAATAAGGTTTGACTTACACACTTCCCATTTCTCTCCTGTGAAGCAGAGAGATATAATTTTTTAGCTAAAACTTTCTCCCCATTCAATTTCTCTTTTCCCCTCTTCCTTCTCCTCTTCTCTTTCTCCTTCTTTCCTCTCATCACTTTCTCCTTCGTCCTTTCTGTCCTTCCTCCACCTCTGTTTTACCATATCTGTCCTCAGCCTGTGATCATGCCATGTGTTTTAACGCTGAGTGACTCTCCTGTATCAGTCATTGTGTTATGTTGGCCCTAATGGTCCGTGGCTCGCTGTGTTGTGCCTCAGTGACAGCACCATTACAAACCCAGTTGTCGTACCTGTGATTCACCGGCCATGCATGAGGGCCACTGTGCTCAGCCATTAACTACGACCAAGGACACAGCGACATGTAACAGGTCCTCCTGGCTACACTACTTGTTGTCTGATGTCAGGACACCATGACTGGTGGGTTTACACTCGCTGGTCAGATACCAGGAGCTCTGTCACATGACTACATACATCTGTGTTAACTTACAGATGGGGAAGAGTCCGAGGGAAGTGACCAAACTAGCCAGGCCCCTACCACACTGAATGACAAGAACAAGGGTGAGTGACATTTTAGTGCGATGTCTTATTGTGGGATAGTAAAGGTTTCCCACTGTTTTATTACCTCTTTTAAACACCTACAATGGAACACTCATAATGCTCATTGCTAACCGTTTGTTGTGGTGGAGTCCTGAACATCCCGTAACCCCAAAAGATGTTCTTATTTACTGCAGCTCTGGGAAAACCAACTTGTCAAATAAAAAAGAAGACATCATCACAGGTATCCTTGGTGATGGTCTCTGTGCTCTGGCACAATGACCTCTGGGAGGCCAAAGACATGGTCAGAGCCCAGGAGAGGGTCATGGGGAGGGCGCTGAGGGGTGAGCCCCGGGGTCAGCGAGCCTTTGAGAGGTGCCCAGTGTGTGGGATGGCTTTGTGTGGCCATAGGTTAGGTGAGATTGGGTTTCCAAGGGTTGGAACAGGACAGTTAAAACTCTCAATAGAACTCCCTAAGTAGTCCATAGAATGACACTGTTACGACTCAATGTGACACTATGGGGACAGCGTTGTAGGGTGACAGCATGATGTCCCAGTATGAATTTACGAATCCAATAAGGACTGACTTTGACCTAAAAGTATCCAAATAAATAATATAGGACAAGTGTGAAATACAGGCCCTGTTGTCGTAGTTATCAGGTTTTTGTCATAACAGGTTTATATCTTGTTCAAAACAATGTCCACCTGTGCATGAACCAATAGGCTGAATACAGGCCAATGCCACTTAGGTGATTTTTTTACCCAGTCAGAATAATAAGATGAGATAAGATATGTGGTCTATCCCCAGTGAGCTCTATGATAAGGTCTGTGTCCCTCTCTCTGTCATAATTAATTCATAGGTACTATAATCTCCCTCATAACTGTTTTCATGACTGTTTCAATTCTGCCCGGTCACTCCTGTGTTTACCCCAGAGTTTAGCATTCAGCTGTTACTGAAGACATTAGCGCCCTAAATTAATGTTGTGATGGACTGGGGCCACAAAGAGGACTAATCTGGACTGACCCTGGTAGATTGTTCCGGAAGGCTTCGGGGAGCCGCTAGCTGGACAGATTAGGGCTGGTGAAAGAGGAGGGAAAGACACTGGAGCAGAGATTAGTCGTGTTCCAAGCAGGATGGTTTCCCCCTCCAGAGGACCACACACTGACAATGTGGCTGTGTCGCCATTGTCTCTAAACCACTGCCACTGTGGGCTCAGCAGCCATTGTCTCCTCTGAAATCCACCATCGTTTTCTCTCCCCAACTTGCCCTTTTTCAAACCTGGATCCCATCCAGGCCCTTTGATTGGCACTTGTCAGCGGCTGATAGAGAGGATGACGTGTTGGGAAACGAACAGGCCGATAAAGGAGCCCTGAAAAGGACAATCCCTCCCCATGAATAATAATCTGGAAGGATTGGCCTTTTTTTCTCCACCCCTCCCTTTATTCTAGCCTTTCTTCTGTACCGATGGAGGATTCAAGGCTCTGGGTGGCATCGGTGAATGGCACTGATTGTCTCACTGACGCTCATCCCTTTCTCAAACAGTCAAAGAAAAAGATACAAGTCCGACCTTCTTGCCTCTTCCTGGTGCACTGGATGGTGGGGCCTTTCTGTGTGGAGGGCAGGCGATGTGTGTGTTTTTGTGTTCAGGGGCAGAGCCGGCCAGAGGGAGGGTGGTGTGTGGTGTTTTGTCTTCGGTGGCCTTTCGAGATCAGGGAGGGGATTTGACTTGGCTACTCACAGCCAAATCCAGCTATCTGCCACGATTCAGATGGCTCTGTTGGTATGGTAACCTGGTCTGTGTGTTTTAGATGGTTTCTAAGCAGCCCACTGTCTTGTTTCCAGCTTGAACTGACCAGTAATCACTCCCCTGCATTCACGGATTAGGCCATGTTAGAATAAAAGCTTTTAGAAAGGAAGGTACCAAATCCTGAATAATTTGGGCAAAGTTTTTACTTTGTATCAAAGATGTCTCAGAGTGGCTCTGTTTAAATTTATCAGTCTAGTTGGGTACATCTTGTCTGATAACGAACATAAATATATTAATTTAACTAGGCAAGTAAGTTAAGAACAAATTCTTATTTACAATGACGGCTTACCTACAGGGTCAGCCCCTGGAGCAAATTAGGGTTAAGTGCCTTGCTCAAGGACACATCAAGGTTTTCACCTTGTCAGCTCAGGTATTCGAACCAGCAACCTTTCAGTTACTGGCCCAACGCTCTAACCGCTAGGCTACCTGCCACCCAGTAATGTGAAAATGTGTTTATGAAATGTGTTCATGTAAGATGTTAAAGTGCTTTGCACATATGCAGCATTTCAGATAGCAATTGAACTAAAATATTGTCACCCTTCCTTTTAATTTCCTAGTGTACAGGATTACATTATATACAGTATGATATAATTTGTATTATCCATCTCCTTGGTTGTTCGATCTCGTTTCAATAAATAATCTAAAATTGATTGATGTTGCACACAAATCAATATTCTAGACAGAATGAATTCTATGTTGTATCGGTGGACAGTATCTTACTGCCCAAAAGCCTTTGACATTGAGAATCGTGCCTGACACAGAATCTGAAGTAGAGATGTGATTGTGTTCACTGTGGTGGAAGACGGACTGTCAAATGAGACATGACTATATCCATCTGAGCTGCCGACCTCTGACCTTTCAGCACGATATATGATTTATGATGTCAATCTGTGACGGTTTTTGATGAAAGATAGATCTGAACCTTATCACTCTGTTGGTCAAGCTTTCTCCTGATCGTAATGACTAACTAACACCATCCTAACGCTGAAATGCTTGAAACTCATTTGATTAATGGTAACACAAGTAACACTCATGGTAAAGAATGACTACTATAGTGTCAAAAAATATATAAGGAAATTGTACTCACAATCCAAGTCTCAATGTAGCTTGAGTCTTCATTGATGGCACTTTTTGTCCCTGCGCTTCCAGGCCAGGAAGTGCATTATTCTGACTTTTCATTGGTAGATAATGGGACTCCTAATTGAGGGCCAGTGGCAAATCGACTGATTGGTTAAGTTTCAGAAGGGAGTGTTCCTCTTTCAGTTAGGATGTGAAAAGAACAGAGGAGGGGAGATGTGATGTGACTCGGAGGACAAAGAGATTAATTTGTGTTTGTGAGGGGGGAAAAAATGCGAAGTTGTTGCAAAGTGATTTCTTAAGTAGGGCTCCCAAGTTGCGCAGTGGTCTAAGACACTGCATCTCAGTGCTAGGGTCGTGCGTCACTACAGACAACCTGGTGGCGCACAATTGGCCCAGCGTCGTCTGAGTTTGGCCGGTGTAGGCCGTCGTTGTAAATAAGAATTTGTTCTTAACTGACTTGCCTAGTTAAATAAAGGTTAAATAATTTTTTTTTAAATAAAGTAGCAAGATAGATGTACACAAATGCAGAACGCCTAGTATGTTGACTTTCAAAGTGCTTTGGTGGACTTTACTAGACAAACATCAGTAATATCAAATATCAAACATGAAAATACAATAACCAGTGAATGAGCACCAGAAACAAGAAGGTACCATACCATAACCATAAATAGTGTTAGTTCTCATACATCTACTTATGGGGATATGACTGCAATATGAGGACCTCTCAGACTGCCATGAGATTACTCTCCATCTATATGTGGTCCTATGAAAATATGCTTCTCTATGTGTCCCCGTCCAGGCCCCAGCCCAGACCAGGGGGGTCCAGTGAAGGAGGAGCCTGGTTGCCCTGATCGGGGGGAGCGAGGCTGGGCTTCCACAGGGGGCAGGAGAAGGCCCGGGAGGCTGGAGCGCAGGATGAGGGAGAAGGAAAGGAAAAGAGAGGAGAGAAAGACTAAGGTGCTGAACATCTACTCCAAACTCCAGGACAGCGGGCCCCTCCAGCCCAGCCGCAACAGGGGCCGCTCCAAGTTTGAGGACTGTGAGTGTATCAGTGTATCCATCCACCATCACACATTTAAAACCCAACACTGCCTACCGACACACACTGATCTGCCCACTGCCTCTTACCATAAGGGAACGCGTTAGCAAAACTCAAACACATCTACGCTCAACACTGCAGCCTCTCGACCTTTTTAATTAATTATTCTACCCAACACAATTTTCCTTTAGTCCAGAGCACAGCACTTGATTTCACCATTTCAATTAGCTGCTTTGTAAACAGGAGTTTACCCTGAAATTCTTCAGTTTCTCCCAAGTGTCTAATTTCTGTCATGCCACCCATTGTCACTGTGCCGAGCCTGGCAAGTCCCACAATGAGCCTGTACACCTCGGGTCAAGGTTAAGGGGGTGGGGCCCCCAGAATGGTCACGGGGTCAGGGTTTCTCCTGTGTGCACGGCCACTTGTCTGATTGGACAGGTTTGTTCAGCCAGTAATGAACCAAGAGGAAGAACCCTGCAGCTGTCCTTCCACACAACAAAAGAAATGTTATTACCAATGATGAGCTTTTGTGTGTGTGTGGTGGGGTGAGGGGAGATGGATCTGTTTCTCTTTCATAAGTGTGTATTGGCTTCAACTATTTCTCAGTTCTCAGCTCTTTTTTTATATTTAGCACTTGTCTTCAAACATTGTATTTATGACTGCTGGTGTTATTTTCTGTTTGTCTTTGTGGGTTTGTGTGATAATGAGTGTCAGTATGTGTGTGTGTGTGTGTGTGTGTGTGCTACTGCCCCTCACTCAGACACTTGTAAACGTGGCCCCTCATTAGGGGCTGAAAGGCACTAATTGGACTTAATTGGCACCCTCTCGTCTGGCACTGACCACTGGCCAAAGCACTCCTAAAATAGAGTCGCCTCTCAACGCACCCTCTCCCTCGTTCCATTCTTCCTCTCCTCCTCTATGCACTTTTCTCCCACTTTCTTCCTTTACTTCCCCACTCATCCATCCATCCATCCATCCATCCATCCATCCATCCATCCATCTATCCATCCATCCATCCATCCATCCATCCACCCACCCATCCATCATCCATCATCCATCCATCCATCCTTCCTTCCATCCATCCATCCATCCATCCATCCATCCATCCTTCCATCCTTCCATCCTTCCATCCTTCCTGCCCCTAGACATTCACTTTCTCTAGTGCCTCTGCTTGTGCCACACTGTTTCCCATCAGGAGTACATGACTGGGCTAGCACAGTAATAGAGAGGCTGTAGATTGTACACAGGAAGGCGTACATGACTGTGTTATCACAGTAGTAGAAAGACTGTGTAGATTGTATACAGTTAGTGTAAGCAATAGCAGAGTGATGAGTGTTTTTATACAGATAAGAGCGGGGTCAGGTTTGTTTTCCTAGTAGGCTAGGAACATACAATGTCTGTGTTGACTGAGTGCATGATTTGTTTTGGATACATACGCAAGAGGGATGACTGTAAGTGCATGCAGGGAGACTGGTGTCCGCTCTGAGCTCCATTGTGTGCTGTTGTCCCATGGAGTGGTGCTCGGTAGCTGTACCTGTGCTGCTGGCTTCAGTGACTCACTCTGCCAGGGTCTCTGATGAATGTCAGTGTTGATGGGGAACACCTGGCGGCCCCGTGACTGCCCCGCCTCAGCCCCGCCCCCTGGACGCCACTCAGCCTCCTGTGTATTAGTGCTCTATTGAGGTAGATGGAGAATCCGCTGCACTCGTGTTTGCTCGGTTGTTTTCACCGCAATGAATAGCTTCTGAATGAATGAGCCAGGGAGACCAATCACTTAGAAGAGTGTGGGTGTGTGTGTGTGTGTGTGTATATGTGTGTATCTGTGTGTGTGTGTGTGTGTGTCGGTGTGTGTGTGTGTGCATGTGCGTTAGGGTACAGGGTGCTTTATGTAACGTCTGTTTGCTCAGCCTTTGGTCTAGAATACCTCTGTGTATTTACCATTAGCGCCAAATGACTGGACAAACAAACAGCCAGCCTATTGATGAGTGGAATATGCCTCTGTTTTCAGAGCCCAGAGAAGGAGGGAGGCAGAGAGACTATTATATGGTGTCTAAACAGAGCAGGCACTCCACAATGGCCTTATTAGTGGTACAATGTCAAGGAGAGCCTGGGTAATAATAATAACATATGATTTGGCTTTGTCAGGTTATCAGTACAGATCAGTTCCAGCAGATAATTAGAGGCTTTGAGGACTTATCTTTGTGGATCTGTGTGGGTCTGTGTGTGTGTGTGTGTGTGTGTGTGTGTGTGTGTGTGTGTGTGTGTGTGTGTGTGTGTGTGTGTGTGTGTGTGTGTGTGTGTGTGTGTGTGTGTGTGTGTGTGTCTGTGTAGCGGCGCTAGGTGATTGGACGTAGGCGTGTGTATGAGTTTGTGTAAGCGTGTGTGTGTATGCACGCCGTGGTTTGTGGTGAGGTGGGTGGCGTGCTGCCAGAGTCAGGAGTGTGACCGCTGCATGTCTCTTTGTTTGTTTTCCTGACACAGAGTTTTCCCCCTCCTCCTTTTGGGGGAAGTGGCGGGGCGGAGCCACGAGTCCATGGAGCAATAATGAGGCTTGTTGCCAAATTCTGCCCCCCTCCTGAGTCCACCACACTCAAAGGGACTGGAGCACACTGCCAAATTCTCCTCTGACTCAAAAGAGATGTTGAATGTTTGGTCACATTATTAAAAAATCACAAAAAGTTTATAAACTATCCTATAAATATGTTTCTAAATTGCTTTCCAGTAAAATGACAACATGGAATCGTCATTGATGAATTGGCTAGTCTGGCCATGGAACCTTAGTTACTGCTGTCACAAGACATAGGAAATGTACAAAATGTTTAAGTAATGTTAGGCCCCTGTCTTCAGCTAACAGTTGTGTGTGGATATAGACATTGTCTTAGATGCACACTCTCTGTGAGTTTCAACATTGAATGGAGCCCAGAAATTAAAGGACTGATTACTGCATCTCCTCCTGCACCTCCTACTGGCCTACTGAAGTCCCTGCTTGTATAATGCTATTACAGTAACATTTAGTCTTCATATTAACCTCATTGGTTGCTCCATTGTGTAATTAATACTCTAGAATCATATCATGAAATAAGCTAGACAAGGAAAGACCAGTTTAGTTGAATTAATGTCAGTGACTGGATGATTTTATTATCATCATACAACATGTCAAACTATTCAAGCTATAGTGAAGCTTTGGTTTGTTTTAAGTTTGTATGACTAGCACTCATTATATCATGTTTTGACGCTACAGAATTAAAAGATCATAGCACTTAAAGAGCTTAAACCTAACCTAACGCTCCAAAATAGTCTGTCTGTTGTGATACCATCACAGTGGATAACGTTTGAGTCTCGCCAAGGCCATGGAAAATCCATGCTTATTATATGAATGTAATTACTCTAAATACAGGTTTTTAATCAGACACTTATGTGGGTTAGGTTGGGCTCTGACATTCTCCCGCTGGAAAAACGGGGTCATTTCTCCTCTAGCACTGAATGTGACCTTTGTTAAGGGAATTATGGACACTTTATACATGTGACGATGAGCAGAAACAAAAGCCTGGGATTAAGCGGGAAAGAGATGGGGAGAAACAAACAAGAGGGCAACACGTGAAATAACACAATAGAACCTCTGTGTTGCTGCATTGCTCCACAGTCCCAACACTGTATACATATTTCCTGACTATAATGTATGGTACTGAGAGAGTTTGTTGTTGCAGTCATTCAATTATTCAGACTTAACCTAGATTTCGCTTAAAAGAAATAACGGTTATATGCAAACTACTTTCTCACTTTGAATGATGTTGTTTGTTTTGTTCAGGTTGTGACTTCTGTGAGAAAATATGAATCATGCGTTCATGAATGCCTGCACAGTGTCAGATCAGCAATCAGGCCGCTTGTCATCTGTCAGCTGGAGACATTGACAGTGATGTCCAAGTGTGTGTTAAATGAGATGTGACTCGTGGCTTTTCGCCGTCTGCGGACTGGTGGATGTCTTTGTTTGCGCGAGTGGTGACTGAAGAAACAGAACAAAAAGAAGCAAAACAAACGGCAGTAAAAGAGTGAACCTCCTCGCTCATCATCATCATCACGGCCCCATTGTTCCTCCCTCAATCGCAACTGAATCGCCTCACTCTCATTACAGATTACAGCTTTAGCTCTCCCATTTCTCTCGCCTTTCTGTGCCACAGTCCTTCTCTTGATTAACATTTTCTGCTAGGCTTCACACCAAAGGCACAACCTGTGTGCTTTAAAGGCCATCTGAAAAAAAAAGCCATCATGCGCTGGAGTGGAATCAGATAAGGCTATCAGGCAGGAGGTTTTAGTGCCTGGGCTTTGTCCCGCTCCTACACCCGCCTTCGCTTCCTCCCTCAATCTCTCACTCCACTGCACCTTTTGTCCGGCTGATTTCCCGACGGAGTGGCCCCCTCAGTCGCGGACCCCCTGATCTCCCTCCAGCACGGACTGCAGTGTGTGTGTGTGTGTGTGTGTGTGTGTAAAAGTGAGCGCCTGTGGGCACACATCAGGCCTGAGAGGTGCAAGGCAGAGGCCCAGGAAAGAGAGTCAGGCCTAGGATAGAGAAAGAAAGTCAGGCCTAGGACAGAGAAAGAGAGTCAAGCCTAGGACAGAGAAAGAGAGTCAAGCCTAGGACAGAGAAAGAGAGTCAGGCCTAGGACTGAGAAAGCGAGAGAGCGTGGTAGAATAGAGTCACCATTAGGGGGACTGGAGCACTACCTACCAGGGACAGGACTGATGGGACCTGCCTCAGCCCGCCCCACGCTAAAGAGAGGGGACGGGGGATCCATTTACTCTGTCACACAAGCTGTCAATTCACTTCATTGGATTGATCAGTGCACTGATCCAGGCAGTGGGGTGTGTGTGTCTATTGAAGAGCGTTAGATTGGGGTCTGGGGGCTAGCTAATACCCAGCCCAGACGCTGCTCGGGGACCGAACGTGTGGCTCGTGGGTCTCAGCGAAAGCCCCTTCTCGTCACAGATATTTGCAAACAGATGTACAGAGCCGCACTGCAGGTTTTGATCAATCAAGCTTTAACAAGTCAAGTTGACTGGATGCGAATGTAACGCTTTGCATGTGAAAGGCGGAGGCTGCGGAAGGCCTGGTTTTGATTAGGCCTAAGCAGATAAATGGCAGATTGAAACGGACCCCTGCAACCGGGGAGCAGCCCAGAGGTCCAGGGGTTTAAGTCAGACTGATACAAACTCTGTTTCTGTTGCTTTCTTCTGCTACCCAATGAATAGATCCATTATTCAGAGGACTTTCTCATCTCTACTGAATTGAAGTGGAAGAAGCTTAAAGAGCTCTCCCTTCTGTCCTCTTCTCTCCCCTTCTCTCCTTTCTGTCCTGTTCTCTCCTCTTCTCTCCCTTCTCTCCTATTCTCTTCTCTCCCCTTCTCTCTCCTTCTCTCCTCTTCTCTTCCTTCTCTCCCTTCTCTTAGCTATCATAGTAAACGAACTGTAGTCCCTTCATTTTCTAGCTGAAAAAAACTTTTCCCCTACATTGAGTTATGATACCTTTTTCTCTTAGTCAATCAATACATTGACCTCAGCCTATCCCAGGTCCGTAAAAACTCCTCTCTCTCTCTCTACACACACACAAAGACTTAGCAGCCGTGTGCCACACGAGGCCCCTGAATGTGCTGCCTGCCCGGCTGGGAACCCCAGCGAACACACTGGCCCTTATTGCCCCCCCCCCTCACCACCAGAGGGATGCTGCCAGCTGTGCATTGATAAAGCCCAAACTCATACACATATACACACACACACGCACCTGAAGCCTGGAACACTGTATATCTAGATTATTATTAGAAATAGTTCAAAAAGCTTACAGATTTATTGTGATCAGTATGAAATAAGATATAAGATACGTTTGAGATAATATTATGTTTATATTTCAGTTTGGTGATGCGTGGTGATGTGTGAGGATTTGTAAGCAGTTGATTTGAATTGAACACTATAGCATAGGGTTGTGTGTGGCTTCCCTTCCCGCTAGAGAGCCTGTTAAACACAGAGGTTTGTGTTTACTCTCTTCTTCACTCTTCTCCTCTTCCTTTCTTTCTTGCAGTCGACTTCTTGGCAAAGTATTGCATTTTCAGCCAGGAGAAGCTGGCAGAATACAAAAGGGCTTTTGAAGCGGTAAGTGAAAGGGGATTTAAACCCTCTCTGTTCACACTATGCCTCAGATACACTCCCTCTTTCTCCCTGCTTTTCTGCCTCTCTCTTTCTCTATTTCTTACTCTCTCTCTCCACTTCACTCGTCCTGTCTCTCATGATTCTAACTTTGCTTACAGTATGATGTTTTTGTTGTTGATTATGAGGATGATGACGATGATGATGATGATGATGTTGTTGATGTTGATGATGAGGATGATGAGGATGATGATGATGATCCCTTCAGGTGGACAGCGATGCTGATGGTTACATCTCCTGCCTGCAAGTGCTGCTGGCACTAAAGAAGGTCATCCCTCCAGAGCTGCTCTCTGATGAAGAAGAGATATACGTCTACAGGGTAAATACCACACACACATACACTAAAACATTTTTTGGGGTCACTTAGGAATGTCCTTGTTTTTGAAAGAAAAGCACATTTTTTGTCCATTAAAATAGCATCAAATTGATCATAAATACAGTGTAGACATTGTTAATGTTGTAAATGAATATTGTAGCTGGAAACGACAGATTTTTTATGGAATATCTACAGAAGAGTACAGAGGCCCACTATCAGCAACCATCACTCCTGTGTTCCAATGGCACGTTGTGTTAGCTAATCCAAGTTTATCATTTTAAAAGGCTTATTGATCATTAGAAAACCCTTTTGCAATTATGCTAGCACAGCTGAAAACTGCTGTGCTGATTAAAGAAGCAATAAAACTGGCCTTCTTTAGACTAGTTGAGTATCTGGAGCATCAGCATTTGTGGGTTCGATTACAGGCTCAACATTTCTCGCAAAGAACTTTCTTCTGTAACTCATCAGTCTATTATTGTTCTGAGAAATGAAGGCTATTCCATGCGAGAAATTGCCAAGAAACTGAAGATCTCGTACAACGCTGTGTACTACTCCCTTCACAGAAAAGCGCAAACTGGCTCTAACCAGAATAGAAAGAGGACAAGTACATTAGAGTGTCTAGTTTGAGAAACAGACGCCTCACAAGTCCTCAACTGGCAGCTTCATTAAATAGTACTTGCAAAACACCAGTCTCAACATCAACAGTGAAGAGGCGACTCCGGGATGCTGGCCTTCTAGGCAGAGTTGCTAAGAAAAGGCCATTTACAATATTAACAATGTCTACACTGTATTTCTGATAAATTTGATGTCATTTTAAAGGACAAAAAATGAGCTTTTCTTTCAAAAACAAGGACATTTCTAAGTGACCTCAAACTTTTGAACAGTAGCGTATATATACACACACACAAAACACACACACACTCATTCAACACCTTCTGTATCACTTTGACCATTATGTTTTTTCTCTCAGATACTGGAGATGGTGGACTTCAGGGTGACAGATGGACTTACAGACCTGAGGCTCTTTGCTGTGATTTCGAGCCTGGCAGAGAAAATAGCCACCATGGAGTGAGTAGTCCAAGTCACTAATCCAACTCAATTTTCACAATGAAGTCAGAAGAGGTGTTACTGACCCCCCCACCATAAATATAAATAATAGTGTGTGTGTGTGTGTGTATGTATGCATCAGTATGTCTGTCCACTGTGTATGCATCAGTATGTCTGTCCACTGCATCAGTATGTCTGACCAATGTGTATGCATCAGTATGTCTGTCTACTGTGTATGCATCAGTATTTCTGACCACTGTGTATGCATCAGTATGTCTGACCACTGTGTATGCATCAGTATGTCTGTCCACTGTGTATGCATCAGTATATCTGTCCACTGACTATGCATCAGTATGTCTGACCACTGCATCAGTATGTCTGACCACTGTGTATGCATCAGTATGTCTGCCCACTGTGTATGCATCACTATGTCTGTCCACTGTGTATGCATCAGTATGTCTGACCACTGTGTATGCATCAGTATGTCTGACAACTGTGTATGCATCACTATGTCTGACCTCTGTGTATGCATCACTATGTCTGTACACTGCATCCGTATGTCTGTCCACTGTGTATGCATCAGTATATCTGTCCACTGCATCAGTATGTCTGTCCACTGTGTATGCATCAGTATGTCTGACCACTGTGTATGAATCAGTATGTCTGACTTATGTGTATGCATCAGTATGTCTGTTCATTGTCTATGCATCAGTATATCTGACCACTGTCTATGCATCAGTATGTCTGTCCACTGCATCAGTATGTCTGACCACTGTGTATAGATCAGTATGTCTGATCACTGTGTATGCATCACTATGTTTGTCTACTGTGTATGCATCAGTATGTCTGTCCACTGTGTATGCATCAGTATGTCTGATCACTGTGTATGAATCAGTATGTCTGTCCACTGTGTATTCATCAGTATGCCTGTCCACTGTGTATGCATCAGTATGTCTGATCACTGTGTATGAATCAGTATGTCTGTCCACTGTGTATGCATCAGTATGTCTGACCACTGTGTTTGCATCAGTATGTCTGACCACTGTGTATGCATCCCTATGTCTGACCACTGTGTCTGTCCACTGTGTATGCATCAGTATGTCTGACCACTGTGTGTGCATCAGTATGTCTGTACACTGTGTATGCATCAGTATATCTGTCCACTGTGTATGCATCAATATGTATGTCCACTGTGTATGCATCGGTATGTCTGTCCACTGTGTATGCATCAGTATGTCTAACCACTGTCTATACATCAGTATGTCTGATCACTGTGTATGAATCAGTATGTCTGTCCACTGTGTATGCATCAGTATGTCTGACCACTGTGTTTGCATCAGTATGACTGTCCACTGTGTATACATCAGTATGTCTGACCTCTGTGTATGCATCACTATGTCTGACCACTGTGTGTCTGTCCACTGTGTATGCATCAGTATGTCTGTCCACTGTGTATGCATCAGTATGTCTGACCACTGTGTATGCATCACTATGTCTGACCACTGTGTCTGTCCACTGTGTATGCATCAGTATGTCTGACCACTGTATGTGCATCAGTATGTCTGTACACTGTGTATGCATCAGTATATCTGTCAACTGTGTATGCATCAGTATGTCTGTCCACTGTGTATGCATCAGTATGTCTGACCACTGTGTATGCATCAGTATGTCTATCCACTGTGTATGCATCAATATGTATGTCCACTGTGTATGCATCAGTATGTCTGTCCACTGTGTATTCATCAGTATGTCTGATCACTGTGTATGCATCAGTATGTCTGCCCACTGTGTATGCATCAGTATGTCTGTCCACTGACTATGCATCAGTATGTCTGTCCACTGCATCAGTATGTCTGACCACTGTGTATATATCAGTATGTCTGTCCACTGTGTATGCATCAGTATGTCTGACCACTGTGTATGCATCAGTATGTCTGACCACTGTGTATGCATCAGTATGTCTGCCCACTGACTATGCATCAGTATGTCTGTCCACTGCATCAGTATGTCTGTCCACTGCATCAGTATGTCTGACCACTGTGTATATATCAGCATGTCTGTTCACTGTGTATGCATCAGTATGTCTGACCACTGTGTATGCATCAGTATGTCTGACCACTGTGTATGCATCAGTATGTCTGACCACTGTGTATGCATCAGTATGTCTGACCACTGTGTATGCATCAGTATGTCTGACCACTGTGTATGGATCAGTATGTCTTTTCCACTGCATCAGTATGTCTGACCACTGCATCAGTATGTCTGACCACTGTGTATGCATCAGTATGTCCGTCCACTGTGTATGCATCAGTATGTCTGTCAACTGTGTTTGCATCAGCATGTCTGTCCACTGCATCATTGTCTGTCCACTGTGTATGCATCAGTATGTCTGTCCACTGCATCAGTATGTGTGTCCACTGTATCATTATGTCTGTCCACTGTGTATGCATCAGCATGTCTGTCCACTCTATCAGTATGTCTGTTCACTGTGTATGCATCAGTATGTCTGTCCACTGTGTATGCATCAGTATGTCTGACCACTGTGTATGCATCAGTATGTCTGACCACTGTGTATGCATCAGTATGTCTGCCCACTGACTATGCATCAGTATGTCTGTCCACTGCATCAGTATGTCTGTCCACTGCATCAGTATGTCTGACCACTGTGTATATATCAGTATGTCTGTTCACTGTGTATGCATCAGTATGTCTGACCACTGTGTATGCATCAGTATGTCTGACCACTGTGTATGCATCAGTATGTCTGACCACTGTGTATGCATCAGTATGTCTGACCACTGTGTATGCATCAGTATGTCTGACCACTGTGTATGGATCAGTATGTCTTTTCCACTGCATCAGTATGTCTGACCACTGCATCAGTATGTCTGACCACTGTGTATGCATCAGTATGTCCGTCCACTGTGTATGCATCAGTATGTCTGTCAACTGTGTTTGCATCAGCATGTCTGTCCACTGCATCATTGTCTGTCCACTGTGTATGCATCAGTATGTCTGTCCACTGCATCAGTATGTGTGTCCACTGTATCATTATGTCTGTCCACTGTGTATGCATCAGCATGTCTGTCCACTCTATCAGTATGTCTGTTCACTGTGTATGCATCAGTATGTCTGTCCACTGTGTATGCATCAGTATGTCTGACCACTGTGTATGCATCACTATGTCTGACCTCTGTGTATGCATCACTATGTCTGTACACTTTATCCGTATGTCTGTCCACTGTGTATGCATCAGTATGTCTGACCACTGTGTATGCATCAGTATGTATGTCCACTGCATCAGTATGTCTGTCCACTGTGTATGCATCAGTATGTCTGACCACTGTGTATGCATCAGTATGTATGTCCACTGCATCAGTATGTCTGTCCACTGTGTATGCATCAGTATGTCTGACCACTGTGTATGCATCACTATGTCTGACCTCTGTGTATGCATCACTATGTCTGTACACTTTATCCGTATGTCTGTCCACTGTGTATGCATCAGTATGTCTGACCACTGTGTATGCATCAGTATGTATGTCCACTGCATCAGTATGTCTGTCCACTGTGTATGCATCAGTATGTCTGACCACTGTGTATGCATCAGTATGTATGTCCACTGCATCAGTATGTCTGTCCACTGTGTATGCATCAGTATGTCTGACCACTGCGTATGCATCAGTATGTTTGTCCACTGTGTATGCATCAGTATGTCTGACCACTGTGTATGCATCACTATGTCTGTCCACTGCATCAGTATGTCTGTCCACTGTGTATGCATCAGTATGTCTGTCCACTGTGTATGCATCAGTATGTCTGTCCACTGCATCAGTATGTGTGTCCACTGTATCATTATGTCTGTCCACTGTGTATGCATCAGCATGTCTGTCCACTCTATCAGTATGTCTGTTCACTGTGTATGCATCAGTATGTCTGTCCACTGTGTATGCATCAGTATGTCTGACCACTGTGTATGCATCACTATGTCTGACCTCTGTGTATGCATCACTATGTCTGTACACTTTATCCGTATGTCTGTCCACTGTGTATGCATCAGTATGTCTGACCACTGTGTATGCATCAGTATGTATGTCCACTGCATCAGTATGTCTGTCCACTGTGTATACATCAGTATGTCTGACCACTGCGTATGCATCAGTATGTCTGTCCACTGCATCAGTATGTCTGTCCACCGTGTATGCATCAGTTTGTCTGTACACTTTATCCGTATGTCTGTCCACTGTGTATGCATCAGTATGTCTGACCACTGTGTATGCATCACTATGTCTGTCCACTGCATCAGTATGTCTGTCCACTGTGTATGCATCAGTATGTCTGACCACTGTGTATGCATCAGTATGTCTGTCCACTGCATCAGTATGTCTGTCCACCGTGTATGCATCAGTTTGTCTGACCACTGTGTATACCTCTGTGTGTGTGTACTGTTTTGAGTATGCTTGTGTATGCCTATGAATATACTAAGACTACATTATGCCTAGTTAGGACATTAAAGGTGACCTGGGCGGTCATGGTCCCAGTCCAGAACCCCATCACACTGATTAGAGTTTGGTGCCTCTGTCTCTACGTTATGTCCCATATGCCACAGATTCCCACACACTGCACGTTTCTCCCTGGCCGTGGTTTATGGCTGAGTACTGAGTACTGTGAGCAGGGCCCGCCTGAAGCTCCAGGGGTCTCCAGGGGTCAGGGGCTGCTTGGGGAGACACAGCCCAGTGTGAGAGCTCCCTCTCAGGAGGGACACGGCCAGGGTCATGGGTCCCCTGATTTACGGCTGGCCCTTTGTGCGGCCCCCATGAAGAGGAGAAGAGGCTCCTACTCAGCCCCATCTATGCCTATAGACTGACTGACTTCTCCAGAAATGGAGAGGGACTGACTGGGGTGTTTAGTCTGGAAAGAAGTAATTGTGATCGTGATGATTCATTTTAACACTCAGTGCAAGGAAATTGAACTCTCTTCTTAGAACTTGATATATCTAACAGGGACCATGCTTAACATCTCAGATAATGCTGGTATGTCATATTTCCAGAGTTACCTAAACCGCCAATTTTCATCTGTAGGTCCTTAGATGTGAGTTCAAGCTTCAAGACAAAGATAAGTCATCTTAATACCCTTCCCTAAAAAACAATAGCATCAGTCTCTCATCTTGTCCTAGCTGAACCATATTGATCCTGTTACCTGCTCTAATCCTGTTGACTTTAGTCCTAGCGTAAAACTAATCTGCAACAGTAGCCCAACAATGCTACTCTCTGGCTGCCTTTGAGGATTGACCAGCATGAGTATCCCAAATAATGATGTACCATTGACCAGCATGAGTATCTCAAATAAAGATGTACCATGCCCTTACTTTCCCCTTCCCCCCACTTTCTTTCCTTCACAAATTCACTCTACTATTCAACCTAGTTCTCTCCTCAGTGCTTCACTCTACTATTCAATCTAGTTCTCCCCTCTGTGCCTCACTCTCTCTCTTGCTCTCTCTCAATGTCTCTCTCTCTATCTCTCTCTCTTGTGCTCTCTCTTGAGCTCTCTCTCTCTCTCTCAATGTCTCTCTCTCTCTCTCAATGTATCTCTCGCTCTCTCTCTCTCTCTCTCTCTCTCAATGTATCTCTCTCTATCTCTCTCTCGCTCTCAATGTCTCTCTCTCGCTCTCAATGTCTCTCTCTCGCTCTCAATGTCTCTCTCTCGCTCTCAATCTCTCAATGTATCTCTCTCTCTCTCAATGTATCTCTCTCTCTCGCTCTCAATCTCTCTATCTCTCTCTGTCAATGTATCTCTCTCTCTCGCTCTCAATGTCTCTCTCTCTCTCAATGTCTCTCTCTCTCTCTCATTCTCTATCTCTCGCTCACTCTCTCTCTCCGCTCTGGCGTGTTGCCCCCTGACTCAGTCCATCTGTCCCTGTATAACACTGTGTTTCTCAGCCCGCCTTGTACATCGTTATTTCCCCAGGGCAGGTCACATGACCTGAGAGACACATTTCCATACAGCAGCAGCCCACCAGGGCCAGGGTTGCATTCCCTTACAGGACACCAATGGAGCCTCATGCCACCACTGAACCCCCCCGAACATGGAAGATCTGTAGTGGAATTTCACTTCTCACACTGACCTCTGTGTATGGGGGTTTTGTGTGTGTTTGCAGTGTTACTAGTACATCTTTTTTAATGAATCTAGCAAAAGCCACATGATGGTGGAACTTCCCCATGTTCCTGCCAATTCACTAGAGTGACTCAGACCACTGAGAGGGAGGAGGTGTTCATTCAGCAATGAGCGGGGAAACCTGAGACCCTAGACGGTCGAACCGCTCACCTTTTAATAGAGTCCCTCCGAATGCATTCTCCTCTTCTTCTCCCTCAGACCATTTTCTCCTTCATTCACACTGTGGCCTGCTTAAATCCCCCTCTTCCAAAAACAAGTCTCAATTTCTCCCTGTCACTCTTATTTAAACTGGGTCAGCATGCGTTTGCGTCCCAACACTGACCCCCAACCTCATCATGCCCCTGCCCAACCAATGGAGGAGTGACCGCCAAAATGTTGGGCATTACGTAAGTACGACGTCTGCTGGGTTGTCCATGACAGGGTGCCTTAGGAGGACCAACAAAAGAAGTGGGTTAGGCTGCTATTATCCTCCTCACTGGTCCTTCCCGGGCCCATGTTTTGGGGGTCGACCATTATCACGACTGTCCTTCCCTGCACTGTCGTTTGGGCTCTTTTACTGCAAACCAAGTGCAATTAATGATCATTAGCTGCCCTGTCTCCCCTCGTTCCCGTCAAGCCCCACCCTTCTTGGCCCCGGTTGGGGAAGTGGGCCAATCGCAGCGCTGGGGGCACTCAGGCGTGCGCTCTACTCGGTGGCAGAGTGCTGATTCCATTCTTCCCCTCTAACAGGCCATTCAGCGCGTGGGCCGGGGTGGGGAGGGACGAGGGCTCATTAGCACGGGGGGCTCGTTAGAGACCGGGGGACGGCCGTCGCTGTGCCACACGCTGGACAGGAGAGGTCTGTCCCAACACAAACGTCTGTGTCTCTGTCTAATTATCTGAAAGGGGACTAGATTGTGTCGGTCAGCCAGTGGTCACATTGCACCAGAGCGTGCCCTGATCCCGGTCTTCCCCTCCTCTTCCTCTAATCTACCTCCACTGAACCCCGCCACCCCACTACCCCTCGCCCACCACCCTCACCACCCTCTCACTGTCTCCATCCAGAGCAGTTTTATCCGTTAGCTGTAGCGGGATGTCCTCATATCCATGGTCATTGTTTGAGGGACAGGCCACTGTGAGCAACCACAATGGGCTCAGAACACTTTACCATCACGTCTCCCCAAACACAGCGTCACATGGGAGAGCCCCGCCAAAAAACACCCGCCACAGGGACCCAGACCTCCCCAACTGGGCTACCTCTCCTGTTGTTCTGTTTACACTGTCTTTCTCCCATTTAACCTAACACTATAGTGACACTGTAGAGATTTTGACCATATGTGTGCATATTATATTTATTTGACAAAGAGGATGTTTCAAAAGGAGAGGGATTTTCAAGTTCCTTTAAAGCGACCAAAAGCTTTTAGAGTTGCAGTGTCATGGTTGTCTCCTGAATGAAACTGAGTTTCTCTTCTCTTTTTTTTTTACAGTGTATTTATGCGTTCCCTGATAAGCAAAATGGACTTCGGTTCTTTGGCGTTAAAGCTATACAAAGCAAAGGTAATGACAACATTTGGTTTGTATTATCCAATGCCTGTTGAATCACCATCTTCCCTATTGAAGATGGTCTGCAGTGCCTTCAGAAAGTATTCACAACCCTTGACCTTTACCACATTTTGTTGTGTTATGAATTTAAATTATATACATTAAATTGCTTACCAAGACAACATTATTGAATGTTCCTGAGTGGCCGAGTTACAGTGTTGACTTAAATCTGCTTGAAAATCTATGGCAAGACCTGAAAATGGTTGTTTAGCGATGATCAATCACCAATTTGACAGAGCGTGAAGAATTTTGAAAAGAATAATGGGCAAATTTTGCACAATCCAGCTGTGGAAAGCTCTTAGAGACTTACCCAGAAAGAATCACAGCTGTAATCGCTGCCAAAGGTGATTCTAACATATATTGACTCAGGGATTTGAACATATATAAAATGTTTTTTGTTTTTTTTTTATGTTAGAATTTTTCTTCCACTTTGACATTACTTAGTATTTTGTGTAGATTGCTGACTATTTTTTTTCTTTTTTCAATTAAATCAATTTTAATCCCACTTTCTGAAGGCACTGTTTATTAATGTGGTAATAATATTCAGAATAATTCAGGTAGTTTGCTCACTCCCTAACTGTAAAGCCCATCTTTAACATGTACAGTATAGTTTAACATTTACCATAATCACTCTCATGAAGGTATTTTCACGCTTACATCACAAGATCTCTTCCAACCTGCGGTACCTCTCCCTCTTTCAAGGCCCCGGGAGGGTAATTACAGTGAAATAAAGACTTGGTAAAACTAGCTTTTTCCAGAACAAGTGCATCTATAGAAATAAAGGGAGGGAGAGAGAGAGATAGAAAGAGAGAGAGAGAGAGAGAGAGAGAGAGAGAGAGAGAGAGGCTCCTTTTCGCTTTCATGGATTACAGCTTCTTAATCTCATTAAAGTGCCCAGCGGTGTACCTCCCGCGCCACTCCGCCCCTCCCTCCCTTTAATCAGCCCTGAGACACACTACTACTCATCTCAGATGGACCAGGGCTATAGGATGGCCATTCACAAGAGGCAAGGCAGCCCGCCGCATTCAAATGGGGAGGGCAGGCCGATGAGGCCGCTGAAAGGCACATAGGAAACATGAAAGCATGTGGCCATGGGTGTGGAAACTGAGCTTGGTCTAGGTAGAGGAAGGCTTTGTAATTATAGAGCTGGTGGTAGGGATAGGGTTGTTAACTGGGCTGCAGGAGCTGGAAGGTAGAAATGGGCTCATTGCCAGAGGATTATACCCCCTCCCCCCAATTATTACCTAGAATGCATTTAACTGTGCAAACAGGTGCACTCATACAAGACTAGAAACAGGCCGATGTAACACGAGACAGTAGGAGAGGCACACACCGAGTGACACACACATACACGAGACACACACACACCTTTGCCCTAACTAAACCAAGTCCACACCCTTGCATATTGAAAAGGCCTCTCTTTTTTCCCGCCTGTATTGACATGGTGTTTGTCCCTCTACAGCAGCTGTTCCTGTTCCTGCTGGAGGAGCAGACAGGGGCCGCTGTGGCCCAGCAGGGCTGTATCAGCGCAGAACAGCTCCTGGTGGAGCTAAAGGCCGGGGGCATCCGACCAGAACAAGAGGAAGCCATCAAACAGGAGCTCCGACACATCAGCTCCCTGGACCTGCTGGACTTCCTGGCGTACCTGCCCCTCTTCATCCTAATCCACAACTCGGTCATCGCCAACCCACTGGATGACTCCAGCAACCTGTGATGTCATCGGCTACACAGGCTTGACCCCTATCTGTCATTTCCTACCACACACTGTGGTAACAGCGTTCCAGATAGCTAATGCACTTAAAGCTGTTTTTTAGATGCGTTTTTTTGTAACTTGGGGGCACTTTTCGTTTAACAAAGTCTACATTCTGAGACATTTCTTCAAAAGGGCTTTGGAGACACCTTTTGGAATATGCATTTATAAATAGCCTACCCCTGGGCTACTGAAGGTGGACGTCTAAGCTTGAGAATGGTGCTGTCTATGGTACTGAAATATGCAGGGCTTTTCAGTTGCGGTTCATGCTGAATCAGTAATGCACTGAATAGGGACATAACACGTTTAGACTCCAGTTAGACAAGGGACACATAATTGTTCCTCATGGGGGGCCAAATGCTAAAATGAAAGATGCAGGTGCAACTTCGAACTTTTGGACAAATCAAGCATTGATTCGATGCATGATTTATGCCAAACCTTTGTGCAGGTTTTTCAGATAGGGGGGGTGAATATAATGGCTCTCCGCCGCTTTAGTAACTGAGTAATGTGGCATTATGAAAATAAAATAAATGAAGCATGACCTAACCTAAATCTCCTATGTGTTTTCAATCATCTCCCTCAGCTTTAGGTGAGAGGGTCCGGCAAGAAATTACAAATTAGATATGGCAGTTCTCTCTTTAATTTCCCTCACGCTTGACAGAGTCGGGGAGGAAAGCGTTAACGCACTCTGACAGGCGGTCACAGAATTATTAGAACCATTCATTGCTGTTTTCGGGTAGCTGTGTCATAGAAATTCTATAATTCCTAATAAGGATACCAAAGAGGGCTACACATATTTACTGTCCTTTTTGTGTCTTTTGCCCTTCTTGGTAAGCTGTATTTTTACTTTACCTTTATTGTAGCCCTTTCCTGCAGTCAAATGACCAAATCTCCCTCTAGTGGCCTCATGGGTGGAATATTATCATTTTTCATAATTAATAAACATTCTTTCTTTTTTTTACGCCGAGAATCCGGTGTTTCTTTGTCAAACGGTTTTGTTATATTTCAGTCTTCTGTGATGTATATAAAGCATATTGGGATGCAAATTATTCTTTTTTAAGCCCACAACCGTGTGTGAGGTGTATACTTTTGTTTTAAAGTACAGTAGATTTGTTTAAGACTAACAAGAAAGACTTGTTAGTGACCCTGATTTAGACCACTGCAGTAAAAGGTTAACAGGGAGTTCCATTGAGACCAAGGTCTATTTTCCAAGGGAGCCCAGCCTATACACAATTACAAACACACTCAAGAAAAACAATCACATTCCTTAGCAAAGAGGTCCCCAATCAACAATTTGAACTCCCCGAGAGGCACCACATCCAGTTGAGAACTCTGTAGATTGTTCCATACATGGGGTGCAAACAAACTAAAAGCAGAGACCGAAGGGATTTACAGAGTTAGCCATCGTTGAGACCGAGTATGGCACTCGTATGTCTAAAGGTTATTAATGATGTTAGATACGGACAGAGTTTTTGTAAGAGAGCTTAATAAATAAAAAGAGTGCAATAAATCGACCTGCAGTGCATTCGGAAAGTATTGGGATTCCTTCTCTTTTTCCACATTTTGATACGTTACAGCCTTGTTCTAAAATTGACAAAAGAAGACATTTTCCTCATCAATCTACACAAAATACCCCATAATGACAAAGCAAAAACAGGTTTTTAGAAATGTTTGCAAATGTATTCAAAATAAAAAACTGAAATTCCTTATATACATAAGTATTCAGACCCTTTGCTATGAGACTCGAAATTGAGCTCAGGTGTATCCTGTTTCTACAACTTGATTGGACATGGTGTGTTAAACGTTGAAAAGGCACACACCTGTCTATCAGGTCCCACAACTGACAGTGCATGTCAGAACAAAAGCCAAACCATGAGGAGAGAACCTGATGGTCACTCTGACAGAGTTCCAGAGTTCGGCTGTGGAGATGGGAAAACCTTCCAGAACAACAAACATCTCTGCAACACTCCACCAATCAGGTCTTTATGGTAGAGTGGCCAGAAGGAAGCAACTCCTCAGTAAAAGGCTCATGACAGCCTGCATGGAGTTTGCCAAAAGGCCCCTAAAGGACTCTCAGACCATGAGAAACAAAATTCTCTGGTCTGATGAAACCAAGATTGAACTCTTTGGTCTGACTGCCAAACATCACGTCTGGAGGAAACCACACCCCTGCGGTGAAGCATGGTGGTGGCAGCATCATGCTGTGAGGATTGACTAGTCAGGATCGAGGGAAAGATGAACGGAGCAAAGTATAGAGAGATCCTTGATAAAAATCTGCTCCAGAACGCTCAGGGCCTCAGACTGCGGCAAAGGTTCACCTTCCAACAGGACAACGACTCTAAGCACACAGCCCAGACAATGCAGGAGTGGCTTCTGGACAAGTCTCTGAATGTCCTTTAGTGGCCCAGCCAGAGCCCGGACTTGAACCCGATCTAACATCTCTGGAGAGACCTGAAAATAGCTGTGCAGTGACGCTCCCCATCCAACCTGACAGAGTTTGAGAGAATCTGCAGAGAAGAATTGTAGAAACTACCCAAATACAGGTGTGCCAGGCTTGTAGGCTTGTAGCATCATACCCAAGAAGACTCGAGGCTGTAATCGCTGCCAAAGGTGCTTCAACAAAGTAAAGGGTCTGAATACTTATGTAAATGTGATATTTCAGTTGTTGTTTTTTTTATACATTTGCAACAATTTCTAAAAACCTGTTTTTGCTTGGTCATTATGGGTTATTGTGTGTACATTGATGAGGGGGAAAAAACTATTTAATCCATTTTAGAATAAGGCTGTAACTTAACAAAATGTGGAAAAAGTCAAGGGTTCTGAATAATTTCCGAATGCATTGTATGTGACTTCAAATAGGGACAGCGTAACTTTCTGGTAAAGAACGCACTGAACCTGTTACCAGTAATAAAACGAAGTGCGCTATGGTAAACTGCATCTAACTGTGTTAATGAAGTGGCAGCGGCATTCATATAGATGATGTCACCATAGTCTAGGAACGATAGGAACGTTGATTCAATGATCTGCTCTCTACTATTAAGCGAGAGGCAGGACTTACTTCTATAGAAGAAGCCCATTTTTATTCTCAGCTTCTTCATAAAATCATCAATACGCTTTTTAAAAGACAGCCGATTGTCTATTTATATAGATATTTGTAAGCAATTTGGGCACAATCTAAAGTACATGTGCTCTAGAAAACATATACTTCAATACTAGTTTGAGGTCAATAAAGGTTTTCTGTAAATCAATGAAGGCAGACTAAAGATAGAGCCTCTTCAACAGAAGGAGCAACATAATACACAGCAGTGTGTGTATTACTTTGTGCACATTCCCTAGCTTATGTGGCATGAGTCATGACCGAATGCTGAAAGTCCATAGTCTAGGTTTACTATTTTTTACTAGTTTAAACATATTGCCTTCAATGTAATATTATGATCACTATGTTGCACTCATTGCTATGATATAATTCCTCCACGAAGACATAAGACGTGCAAACTGTTTAGCCTACCGGCCATTGTGTCACTATTATTAGCTAGGCTACTTAGCTAGCCATGCTGGGTGTCGTTTATGTGTGTCAGTGTGTGTTTTAGCTAGTGTTTTTGACTGACCTGGTCCCTTACTGGCGAACATGTTGCTTATTTTGCAGCATTTAGCTGCGTCTAAAGCAAGAGACTTTCTCTTTTTTATTCTCTCCCTCTCTGCTCCACCTTTCCTTTTCTGACCGTCCATTTCGCCGTGCGAATTGTCTAAAATGTTATCTGTAGAGAAGCAGGTAGACGGTTGCTATGTGCGTCGCGAGAGACCTGATGTCATTTTTGGTGCGCGGGGACACTGCAGCCAGAGAGTGAAAGTTGCGCCTGATGTGTGGATTCTACGTCAACTCATTCCTGCTTGCTATATTATCGCTGGTCAAGTTGACTATTCACGGCAGGCCAAAACGACTCTTATAAAACGAGTCCGCCACTGGTAGTTAGTCAAATGTACAGGACCCAACATCGAACGCTGTGGGACACCTTCCACAATATCAAGGAAACCTGACTTAAAACCATCAGAAAATACACATTGTGTCCTGTCTATAAAGAACTTGGTCTCTGCAATGGATTTAAAATCAGTAATTGTCCCCCTAGAGAGTTGGATAATGGTGCATTATGCACAGTCTTTATGTAATAGTAGGCTCTCCTCAAATAATATGTATATTATTTTTACAATTTTACCGAATAAATCATTCATGAAACATCAGCCATGCTGTTTATCTAGGTGTAAAGATAAACAGTTATCCCTTTCAATGATAGTGGTGAACAATACCTAGGACTCTTTCTTCCAAAGAGCATTTGTTGAGTGTTAGTCGCGCCCTGCAGTAGGAAAGGCACACGCCGTCAGCCAATTCAATGCTCCACTCGACCGCTATAGAACCGCATTCACTCATTAAACCAGGCACGCGACTCGAAGCAAACGCGTCTCTACCTGTCAAACTCGATGCTTCTTGCACTCAGGGGTTAAACAGGTACCTGAATACGTATGTTAAATTTTTGTAATGAATATAACCAAACAACGGCAAATTATTTAATTCCCTTTGATTATGCTTACGTTTCAATATATAGCCTACAGTTGCGGTCAAATATATTGACACTTTACAGAGTGCAATGGAGCAGAATGTTGTGTGTGCTTTGTAAAACTGTTTGAATTACTATTTTTTACCGTGTAGGCACCTGCAACTTACCACAGGTGAAACAAATTGCACGTAGGCTAAACAGGAATAACTTTTTAAGCTTTACGTTTTTTCTTGTTATTGCAATTAACTTTATTTTCACAATTTAAAAGTTGTATATGATTCAACATCCTACTTTTGATGATTTGTCAACGAAATAAGTCTGTTTGAATTACAAATAGGCTTGGATTGTTTGTTTTACAGAATTGCACAATATTTTAGAGGTTCCAAAAACATAGTCAAATGATTGAATTCACTGTTATTTATACAGTTTCATTGACTAAAGTTGTTTTTAGAGTTTATTGTAAGGGATTTCATTGAGAGGATGGCATAGACGGACTGACGGAGTCAATGTCACTTTTTCAAGTGCTGTTTTTGTGTGCTGGGCTGTAGCTACATATTTTTATCACCCTGATATGCACGCGCTTTCGCGCGGCAGCATTGAGCTGGTGCACAACAGAATAGACATGCAGCATGAACACTCCAATATTCATCACACGTCTCTGCTAGCCTAACGCCAGGCGAGATGTATTATCAACCCATTAAGTGTCCTCTGGCTAGAAACAGGCCTATTGGATTCTTGAGGAATCGAATTTAGTATTGTTGTTTTACTCTATATGTATTTTAATACCTTATATTACTGAATGGACAGTTTTTTTTAACGCACATTGAGACGCGCGTAAAATGTGTGATATGGCATGAATTAGTTGGTGGAACTGTGCGTAAAATAGGTACAATTTTAATTAAAAAATGAGGTACAAAAGGTAATACTAGAAAATGTTTTATTATGAGACTAGAGTGTAGAAAATATGGTTATAGGCTTTTCTCTTTTCAACCAACATGATATAAGTAAAGGCAATGTAGAGCTGGCAGTATAGAAATATACACTGAATCGCCATTGTGCTCTGTTTGGACAATAGCTGCATAACCTTTGATCATCGTGAACTCCATGTACAATAACATGTATTTCCTATTAAATAAGACACATTGGTGCTAAAATAAAACGTCGGAGTGTCAAACCCCTTCTTGAAACCTCATGAATCAATGACCATACACAGAATAGCCAGCTGCAGAGCATACAAGTCTAAAATAGGCAAGAGGTAATAGCAACTTATCAATATAAATATATACAAAAGAAAACATCTAAAAAAAATCTCTTTACATACAAAAATATCTTAATATATTTCAAAACATGTTTGATATAGAATTTAATATAATACAATCCGCACATTGGAAGCATTTTATAACTAAATGTCACAGGAGTTTACAAAGAAGGGTTGATGTTCTTTGATTGGATTAAGCATAGTTTGAGAACAACATTTTAAATAATGCTTTGTTTGCTGTTGTAAAATCATTTTGAAATGTTGTTTTCATGGGCGAATGCGCTGGAAGGTTCCCACGCTGTCAGTCATGGAGAGCCTTTTTAGTCATTTGGCACTTGGCTGAACACTGGCCTGCATGTCCGCAGTTTCTGCGGTTGGAAGCCCGTTCCTTTAGGTGGACTGGGTCGTGGGCGACCGGAGCAGAACGCCAGCTCAGTGCGTCTTGTTCTGGAGGGCGCGAACTCCTCTGTGACCCTCCCGAGCGCATGCTGAGAGTATACATCATTCAATTGATCCATATTCCTATAATAACGAATAAGAAAAGGAGGTTAGACATTAGTTCAATTATTTTCAATTGATCTTGAAAACGTAATAACGCAAATATTAATTGTACTTGTATAATATGAATGATACGCCTATTATAAAAACATTCTCACCTTATAGGCTACAGATGCTCAGAACCAGTTGGTGAAGTCCAGGAGTTCCTGCTCCTCGGGACTGAGAGGGTCGTACGACCCCTCATCGGACGAGTAGGAGGACACTGGAGAGCCTGCCATGGAGTTCATCTCGTTGGGGTAGTTGTTGGGCGACAGGACCCCGGACTGAAACGCTGCGCTCACGGCGTCGTGCTCATCCAAAAGTTGCTGCAGTGCGCGAATGTACTCCACCGCCGACCGTAACGTTTCCACTTTGCTCATCTTCTTGTTGGCCGCGCCATTGGGGACGTGTTCCCGGAGAGTGGCGAAGCCGTTATTGACAAGTTTCACTCTGTTGCGCTCCCTCTCGTTCCGCCGCGCCACGGTGTGCGGCTGCTGCTGCGGCAGGCTGTACCCAAAGCCGGTAAAGTTCAGCCTCCTCTTGCATCTTAGCAGCTCTGGCGAGGATGAGCGCTGCCTCTTCACCTTGGATGCTGACTTGCCGCTCCCCTGGCTGCTGGTCGGGCTGAGCTGGATACTCTGCGCTGCGGCAGCAAAGAAGCAGGAGGACGGCATGAACTGCTGCTGGCTCACATTTATTTCCATCTTGGCAAGTATTGAAAAATAAAAAAGAAGAGCTGCAGAGAATCTCAGAGTTCTTTGGATTGTTCGATCGCAGTGCGTCCTGCTCGTGGCGTTCACGTGTGGCTTAATGCTCACTTTAGCCTTGTTTAATGGGCGGTCTGGTGGGCTTCTGCCTCGCACACTCCTCAGACAGAACTGAGTCCTGAGAAAGGCTAGTAGCGGGGCTTATACACTGGCAGCCCCACGCGCTGGACCTGACCACGCCTCCTCCTCGCGCTAGTTGTATTCACCTTGGCTCCTGTGCTGTTGCAATGCGTACGCCCGGACGCGTGCCACTTGAACCACTGAACAAACAGTCACCGAAGCACAACTGGTTGCAGCATGCAGACTTGTTCCAGATGTCTTGAGAGTTTTTTAGCAGTAATAGAATGTTACTTTTCATTCAACTCTGCTTTGGAAATCTACCACCGAATCGCATGATTACGCGCTAAGGTTCCAAAATGCGGCTCATATAAAATGCATAGAAATAGAGCGCCTTTGGTTCAGAAATGCACCTTATTAGCTATATATATTTAATTGTTTCATGGCGAATGAGATACTGAGGGTCTTGTTCATAAACGTTGGCCACAATGTGAGATAATATAAAATGATATCTAGATAGGAAGACAAATAAGGTGTAATTTACTTTTATGCATAAAATTAGTAAAAACGTGGCCCTTTGTGGGTGAATCAAATAACTTATGAACTTTTTAGAATATATCACTTTTTAAAATAGCTTATACAAGCGAACCTATTAGGCTATACTAGATTTCTACGCATGCAGATAACCAACTTCCCAAGTGGACCGAAAAGTAGTGCTGAAAAGCAGCTCCCAAACTCCGGCGGACCTTAAAGGGGCTTATCAAATATGTTAAGATTTATTTTTTAGCATTGTCTGTGCATTTCCATATGGGCAGTATACTATAAGGTATACCTTATAGACCCCATTGACTGTAAGTTGTTTGGAACACTGTTGGGTTGGCAGGCACAAGCAGACCCCACAGTCTTGGATGACCCACAGTTTATTGTTAACACTTTTACAACCGCATTTGAATGCTTCGTCTTTCGAAGAATGGAGCTTTGTCCAGCAAAGGCGAATTTTCCACTTTCATTAGGCTAGAGCTAATCATCATCATCGGAGAGGCGGAACGGAAGGGTAAATCTGAGCAGGGGCCATAAGAAGGATTCGAGGATGTTTTGTGTATGATTTGATACACCCTATTTTGTTACAGTATAGACTCGACAAAGTGTATTTCGACAATTTTGTTTTCTTTTAAAGGGCAGCATAATAGAACATGTCTTTCACTCAGAACAAAACCAACCGACTCCACTCATGGGGATGAGTGTGTGTGTGTGTGTGTGTGTGTGTGTGTGTGTGTGTGTGTGTGTGTGTGTGTGTGTGTGTGTGTGTGTGTATGTGTGTGTGTGTGTGTGTGTGTGTGTTTGAGGGGAGGGGGTACATTGTGAAAATTTTCTGTGTTTGCTGTGGCATTCAAAATCAAGCCTGCATTGAAGAACCCAGCCCCCACCAACTTTTATTTTCTTTTTCCTCCCCTTTTTGCACAGCAAGAGAGTTTAGAAAAGAAGCGTGGGTTCTATTCAGGTTCTCCCAGCCCCCTCGCCATCATCGGCTTTCTGAAACCTATCTACCATGCCCTGTCAGTGCAGTTCCAGAGTCCAATTAGCGCATTGTAAAGACTTTTTTTCTTCTGCAGATCTTCCAGAGGCAGGCAAAGCGCACCCTCTATTCGAGGGTTCCAGTCATAGCCGAGTGTAATAATTCATATGACATCTGGGCGCCCGAGTCTCCATTGAAACACCTCTGTCTATCTGCTTTTGGAGTTCACTGAGACATCATAAAACACAACTCATAAGGGCACATTTGTCCTGGGGAATAATCCCTATGTGATATGCGGGATTAATTTTCAATTTGTTAGCTGTTAAAACTAAATTGTGTTTTATTTTTTTTTATAATGTGGTCGTTCGGGATCGCCCACGGCACTGACTCATCTTTGTATTATTCTGCAGGTGCATTACAACAGAGCAGTCTTATTATAAAGTGAAAAGCCCCCACTGAATGCATTTTGAAGGTAAATACAAACAGAGTGATCACGGATATCAAAATTATGATTTATCTTTACTAACAATTTCAATAAATGAATAGGTATGAATAAAACAATTTGAAGGGCATAGCCTATATTCTGTTGCATGACCTATTCAAGTGTGCTAAACTATAGTTTTTAGATGAAATACCATATCTGAAATAAGACATTTGAAGTGGACCGTAGTACAGTGTCGTCTAGCTATCGTAAATGACAGCAAAGTGGACTTTTATTTTGAAGATTTAAAATTAGGCTACCTTAAACATATATCTGATGCCTTTGGTGACGTATTTCAACATTTACTTTTATAAAGTTTTACTGATTGAGTTAAATAAAAGTGTTGTGCTATGCATTTGATTAATTCATGAGACCTGTCAAGAACATCTGGAGTGAATGGTAATGAACCATGCCCATCAGAGCAATCTGAATCAACTTCTCTCAGCAGTTAGCCTATTGAATAGATGCTGAACTGAATATTTATCTAAAATGCCCTACAGTCGATGTGGACAATCATCCAGTCCTGGCTGTGGCCAGTGATGTGCAGCTGTTTAATGGGTTGTGACTACCTGTTCTGCTCTTTACACACACACACACACACACACACACACACACACACACACACACACACACACACACGCACTCACGCGCACGCACACACTCACACACACACACACACACACACACACACACACACACACACACACACACACACACACACACACACACACACACACACACACACACACACACACACACACACACACTAATTTTAAATACTTTATTTGAATCCACAAATCACATTACTGGTACATAATAAAGGGTTCAAACATTTCAAAGGTCGTTGATGCAACAAAAAGCAACTTCTCCTCCACATAGCTAGGCTGCTCATAAAAGCAGGAAAAGAGCAGTACCTAGCCAGTTGTTTTGAACACACACAGAGAGAGAGAGAGAGAGAGAGAGAGAGAGAGAGAGATCACTGAAAATAACTGCTTTGCTGCAGTAAATATCCACAGGCTGTTATGTGCACTCAAATTACTTTGCACTTCAGAAAATATGCCAACAAATGTATGCCTTTCAAACATGTAGGCCTAAAATATATGCAAACCAATGCTGGCTTGGGTTCCTCACTCAAAGGGTCACATGGGTCAGAAGGGCCGTGGGTCCCTAGACAGTATGGATGAGGTGAAATAGTTGGAAAAGATTTTGTCTTGTACTGCATCACCCTCTAGAGGATTGACAGTGCTTCACCCAAATGCACCCCGATGAGTAAACACTTGATGGCAGTTGTACTGAGTTTTTAAACATTTTTGCCCACAGCAGTCTACCACGTTATACTTTTAGTTTACTGACGTTATAATTGATCATTTCCACTCATAGAATATTCTGGAATTACTAGGCTACATGTGAATGTGACATTAGGCTATATTGTGATCAATTGAATAATCAGCTAGGTGGGATTCCGTATTTGTGCATAAATACAAATGCAGGGATTATGTTATAATATAACATATTTCCATTGGCTGTTTGATTTGTTCTGTATTTCTCAGATTGGTAGGCTAATCGGGTGCGATATATGTAGGATTGCAATACATTTATCCACTTGACCATACGAATCGCAAATTACAAAACGCGTGAAGCTTGTCTCAAGTAAGTGTCCGTACTGTTTTTGTCACGTGTGCTTTGTTTAAGGAAAAGCGTACAAACAGGTTCAGCACAGCTTTCCCTTGTTTTTAACGGTTATGCTTAGTAATAGTTATCACGGCAAGTTTAAAAGCAGAAGCCACGCTTAAATATACGCTTTAACACAGCTTGACGGTTCTCTAACTTGCATTTGGATGGTGTTTATTGCATTTGTCTGTGTCCAGCTCATCTGTCGAACTGTTAACGTTATATGGTGGTATGCGGTCCTTGAGCTATGTTCAGCGTGTTAGTTTGGATTTCACTGGAACCCTTTTCCCGCATGCAATTTGTCTTGGTGATGCGGACAATGACTCGGTAAAGTATCTGAAGCCAGACAATTATTCAGGGATCTCTCCTTGTTTCCATGTTTTCAGAAATTGTCGATCCTTGCAAAACATGTGTGTAGTCTCAATGCTCACGGTGTTAGTGTATCAACCTCCTAGGACCAATTATACATATTGTAGGCCTACCGATGACCTGTCTCAACTCATTTTTTATCAGTTATTTCCCCCACCTACGTGGCAACATATACATACTTTTTCAGAAGTCATAGACGGCTCTACCCACTCTCCACTTGCCCATTCATTGTCCAGCTGTGCTTTTCTAGTTCCGTTACTGTAACTAGCAACTTCTGCTTTAGAGGGTCTCTGACTCATTCCCTCCAGTCACGATAAGAGGGTCAAGAGTGAAATAGTAGATGCCATAACAGTACTCTTATCACGTTCCTTGACCTTCAACATATTTATCACAACATGTCATATCTATGGAAACAAACAATGTCCTGACTGTGACTGTACCCATGGCCTTGACACCAAAACCTTGACATTAACTGTATTATTCTTTTTTAACAGCTGAATGAACTTATCGTGGGTGACACTAGTGGAAAGCTGCATGTGTACAAGAATGATGACTCCAAGCCTTGGATCACTAGAACATGTGTGGGCATGGTAAGTGTGGCAGCTTAGAGGGCATTTGATCACCCCTCTTTGAGTTCAAATGTCGGCACATTAAAGTACAAATCTAGTGGCATAAAGGAGGGAATTTTAACATCACTGTCTACACCTCTGGTTTCTACTGTTAATTTTGCAGATTTAGAAAAATATTTAATGAGTTGTCTTTATTGTAAAAAATGTAGCTCACCTGTGTTGGTGTTGGAGATATCTGCAACAAAGGAAGGGTAAGTGTGCAGAAACTGTGCATAGTCCTTCAGTCAGATGAGGAATATTTATGTGTACTTTTCCCCTTGCATCCAATTAGTGTTATCACTAACTATTCACTGCCTTAACTTATCCATCAGAACTTTGTAGTTGCTGTGGGTGCAGAGGGATGGTTCCACCTGTTTGACCTGTCTGCAGTGTCAGGAGCCAAGTCAGATTCATCCAGCCAGCAGGAGGCACTGTTCTCTGATGACCAGAAGCCCTGCTTCTCTCAGCACATTCCTGCCAACACCAAAGTCATCCTTATTAGTGACATAGGTAACCTCTCTGTTCTGCACCCATTTCATCCTAGATGTAGGCACCCTCAATGCAATTGATCGCTTCTGTTTCGAATGCTTTATTCTCAACCGTGTGTGTACACGCTTGGCAGATGGGGATGGGCGCAGTGAGCTTGTAGTGGGCTACACAGACCGTGTGGTGAGAGCGTTCCGCTGGGAGGAGCCCACCGATTCTTCAGACCTGAGCTCTGGACAGCTGGTCCTGCTGAAGAAGTGGCTTCTGGAGGGACAGGTAGGTCTAAACACAAACATGGAATATGTCAATCAAAGACTGAAAAACACCTTTTTTATTTTATTTATTTCACCTTTATTTAACCAGGTAGGTCAGTTGAGAACAAGTTCTCATTTGCAACTGCGACCTGGCCAAGACAAAGCAAAGCAGTGCGACAAAAAAAAAAACACAACAACACAGAGTTACACATTAAACAAACAGTCAAAAACACAATAGAAAATCTATAAACAGAGTGCAAAATGTAGTGCAAAAATGCAGTAAGGTTGGGAGGTAGGACAATAAATAGACTATAGAGTAGAAATAAATTACAGAATTATCATCATTAACACAGGAATGAAGGATGTGCAAATAGAGATACTGGAGTGCAAGATTAGTGAAAAATAAACGAAAATAAATATGGGGATGAGGTAGTAGAGTGGGCTATTTACAGAAGGGCTATATACAGGTGCAGTGATCGATAAGCAGCTTTGACAGCTGATGCTTAAAGTTATTGAGGGAGATAGGAACCTCCAGCTTCAATGATTTTTGCAAGGATACCCCCTGAGGGGTATCCTACGAAGCAATCTGCTCAGAGTTTTGTAAAGCTTACCAGCTTCACATTCCAGCTCAGGCTTCATTCTTATTACAACGGTGGATACTGCTCGTCCGCCTGTCACTAACTCTAGCAGGCTTTTAACTGAGTGTGCGTGTCGCACATGGCTAGTCGAACACCGAAATCTTCATTGAGACAATGCTGACACATCAGTCCATGAGTGAGTCAGTGCCACATTTTCATTTGTTCTAAAATAAAATGTAAGTTATCTTGCAAATTCTGCAGTCTGTGGTGTGAAGTCGGCTTTTAGAAGTGACGTTGATATTTGTTATTTATTAAGTCATACAAAAGTGTTACGTTGCGTGAAGTTTAAAATGCATTCTGTCATTAATAAATGTGTAATGTGATATTTTAACATTACTACTTTGTAACACACAAAAAAACATTTCATTAATAAAATATTGAATCAGTCGTCTTCCTCAAATGAAGGGGATGATGACAGTCTTTGCAAGAGGGAATCAGTAATTGGTCCTCAACTTGCGGCTTAGTCATTTCATTCAGGGTGAGTGGAGTTAGCCTGCCCCGGAGCAGGTTCGTTCCGAAGGATTGGTTGCCATAGAAATTGACCTGGCTAAAAGGTGAACCACTTTCATATGACCGGTTATCCCGAGTTGAACTCTGACCCTACATATAAACCCCACATAACACTGGATGATTTCACATCCTGTACAGTGTACACTCAACTATTTATAATCCATTATTTCCTCCTGTGACAGGTGGACAGCCTGTCAGTGAACCCAGACCCCGAGGGTCTTCCTGAACTGATGGTGTCTCAGCCTGGCTGTGGCTATGCCATCCTCCTGTGCACATGGACACAACAGGGCTCCTCTGAGGCGGGGCCTGGGGAGGAGGCCCCACCCACTCCTGGCAGGTACAGACCACTGGACATGCAGAGTACCTAATACATATATTGATACATACAGTACACAGTAATAGGCATGTAACAAAGCTTTGGCTGTCTAATGATAGACAAGCTGTGCCAGTCCATGTTGGTATCATCCTGTTTCTGTAATGTGTCTGTCGCAGCGAGGTTCCCTCCAGAGACGTCATTCTGCATCTGACCACTGGTCGGATCCACAACAAGAACGTCTCCACTCATCTCATCGGGAGCATAAGCAGAGGCTCCAAAGGCAACTCCTCTAAATGCGGCCTGTTTGCCCTCTGCACTCTAGATGGTAAATGTCTTAATAAAGTTTTTCAGAAGAGCACCGCTGGGTTATTCACTAATCACACCACTGACCACTCTTTTGTACTCAATCCGTCTCATAACGGAATCCTAATAGGACAATGTTAACAACACGGCAGTAAATTATCCTCTAAAAGAAGCAACTAAATCAGAACTGCAGTGGGCTCAGCAAAAAATAAAAAGAGCTACTTCCGCTCTGCTGTTATGTGGTTTTTCATAGTGTTGATGAGTAGATTAATATGACGTGTGGTTGTGGAGATACCTGGCTGACATGTTTATCTCAACAGCAATGACCCAGTATATTAATCCTCCTTATAGAAGCCTGCTGAACATGTCTGACAGGCAATCTCCCAGCTCACAGAGCTGCCCAGCCTGCTCCTCTGCCCCCTTAAGGTGAAAAGGAAGACCTTTTTTACTCTCTGACCAATTACAGTTTCTAACAAGGTCCCTCAGAACTAGGAAAGGCATGTAGAAGGGAGGGAGGTGTTGTGGGTCTGTGTTACCAGAGGATACTTGTTTGTTGTGGTTGAGCAGGCTGAGGGCTCTGTGAGCTCCTGGAGAGACTATCAATATTTAAAGAAGAGGGGAACCAATAGGATTATCTTACTAGAGAGTCTGGGCCAGTCATTGATACGCTAATAATGGTGCTCCAAGAGCGGGCTTGACATGCCTGTGTGCCCTAATTAGGATCAACATTTGAGGAGTTTTGCTGAGGGAATATTGAAATGTAACCACATCATATTTCAGCCATTTTATTTAAACAATTCTACATTTTAAGGTGGGATAAACAGTATTTGGATTTCGATTCAAAGCTTATTGGTGTTTTCAGGAGAGATTGAGGGACAGAAGTGGCGTTGAATAAAGGTTACCTTCAGTTTTGCCCCATTTCCTTGATTCGGGCTCAGGGATGGATACATTTAGATGACTATACTGGTGTCCAGCACTCCGAGTGCTGCTGTTACCATAGAGATACTTCATTCTATTTCTATGGCATTAACATTTTCCTTAACCCTGTGAGAGCCGGTGATCTGCAGGTCTTGAGTTGTTTAAGTTCTCTGTATTCTTTCTCAGACTGTCGTATTATATGCAGTTTGAACAATATTCTTGATGCCATTTAACAATATTAAGCATCAAATGTTGGTCATTTTAGCGTGTGAATAATGTGATTGTGTTTTTTTGTGTTCCAGGCACACTGAAACTGATGGACAGTTCAGAGCAGTTGAAGTGGTCAGTGCAGGTGGATCACCAGCTCTTTGCTTTGCAGAAGCTGGACGTCACCGTGAGTTCCCAAAAGCAATATACGTTATTTTGTTTGTGACCGTCTGTGCCCGCGCGGTTTTTGACATGTGCCTTTGTCTTCAGGGCGACGGCAGAGAGGAGGTAGTGGCTTGTGCCTGGGATGGTCAGACCTACATCATCGACCACAACCGCATGGTGGTGCGGTTCCAGTTTGACGAGAACGTCAACGCTTTCTGTGCAGGTGAGATCTCGTTCTGAGCCACTCGTTCTTGTCAGATCCCTCACCTATGTATACCTTGATTTACGTGACGACTAAGCAAATGATATGGACAGTTTTAATATGGTATGTTTCCAGCTCATGTCACCATTAGATGGCAGTATTGGACTTCAGGCGCACATAAACAAGCTTCATCCTCTCTATCTTGCTCTCTGTCAAACGCTGTATCTCCAATTTCTGCACGAGCCCCAGTGCCTCACATATTGTTATCTAGTAAGAGGATTATAGATAGATAGATAGATAGATAGATAGATAGATAGATAGATAGATAGATAGATAGATAGATAGATAGATAGATAGATAGATAGATAGATAGATAGATAGATAGATAGATAGATAGATAGATAGATAGATATATACTTTATTGATCCCAGAGGGGAAATTTCTTTGTCAAGCAGCTACGAAAAAACACAGGGCAGGTGCAAAACGAAATACACAAAAGACAGATACACAATACATGATACATAGCACGGCAGTATGAAAAAGTCTAAAAAATACGGGAAGTCCGGAGTGCAAAAAGCGTAGAGCAACAGTGAAACGCTTACTTACAGGCACTTTCCAACAGCGCAGAGAATATATATTTTTTTTAAATAATAACACAAAGAATAAATGCAGAATGTGTAACGATGAGCGCATGATGGAGCTACAGACAGGACTTCACCTTCAAGCACACTGCCTGCATTCTACAGTGCTATCAGAGTCAGTGTGAACAACACCCCCGGGTCATCCATGCTTTGTCTCTGTGGCCATTGGACTACATTAGCTCAGCCTCACCACTGTTGGCATTGCTTGCGAAATACTCATTATTATTATTATTATAGGCCAGTGTCCACAGGGCCACAGTGATGAACACATCTTTTCTTACTAAAATACTGCATTGTTGGGTAAGGGCTTGTAAGTAAGCATTTCATGGTAAGGTCTACACCTGTTGTATTAGGCGCATGTAACAAATAACATTTGATTTGAACAATCCCATTTTAAAGCATCCCCTATTGTCACTGAATGTATATTTTACTGTAATGACTAGGGCCTGGAGTGTTTCCTTATTAGGACATGTGATTAGGGAAAACTTAAGCCCCTAGTCATGGAATATGTGCTTATGTCCATTCAAAATGGCCTTCTTCCCATGGTTGTCTGACGAGCCTTACATGTTGGTGTTTAACAGGTCAGTACACCTGTAAGGATGGCAAGAACAGCCCCTGTCTGGTGTACGTCAGTTTCAACCACAAAATCTACGTGTACTGGAGGGTGGAGCTGGAGCGCATGGAGCCCACCCACCTCCTTAGGGTCCTGGAGGAGAGGCCAGAGTTCAAGGCCCAGCTGGAGCAACTGGGACTGGGTGAGTTGGAGTTAAACAACAATGTAAACCTAAAAGCTACTTGCACTCAAACCATATCAAGAAAAAAAATTAAAGTAGGTCTAACCTCATCCCCAGGCTCATTACTAGAGAGAGCCGACAGGTGGACTAAGTAGGTCGAAATACAAAAATAATCTTAACTGTAATTTAATTAGACCACAGTGCCAGGTAAAAAGCTCCTGGGTTTCCCTGTCCACCATTTTGTTTAGTTCCCCATTAACTCAGCTAATGCTACCTGACACATAAACAGTGCGTCTACTATTCCGTATTCATGTGTTTGTGTCCTCTACTCGTCCAAATGTATGTAAAGCCTGTCACTGCCAGCAGACTGTTGTTCTGATGCGTTACTGGAGTATTTATAGAGGCAGGGGCTGGAATCCACACATTCACTCCTATGGAGCGGAGGGGACCGCTCTCTCTTCATCTCTCTCCCTGCCTCCCTTCTTCGCTCTCTCTATCCCAGGGGAATTATCTCTCAGCAGGCTAGCAACACTGTCAAAGGGCTGCCCAGATTCACAAACGCATCACACACAAACGCAATCATGCGCACACACACACACACTGAGGGACACATATAGAGACGTACAGAACATTCTTCACCCAGCTGCTCATTGTAGGGTGTGGGTGGACATACACAGGACAGACTGGGGATATGTATTATACACACTGTGAATAGAGAGCAATAGTAATGGTGTCTTTTTTTTTAGGCACTCCGCCATGGTTCGTTGGATATAGCCTATGGGCAAATCAATTGAGTTTTTGTAGAGTTTTTGGATAAACTCAGAAAACAAGGTCTGTGGTAAACACAGGCTTATACGTTTTGTTCTATGAGATAATCTTCACCAGTTAACGTCACTTTTTGTGAATTTGGAAGCGTTTATGTCATCAGAAAAAGCACGTTGAAGGTTTCGTAATTCATAAAGGTCATGTTAACTGACTGATATTATCTCAGAACAAAACTTATAAGATTTCCTAAGCCTGTGTTAACCTCAGACCTTACTTTCACTGTTTATCCCAAAACCCCATTCTTTCCCCATTAATTTGTCCCATAGAAACCGTTTTTTAGGACTACAAGCTATCAAGCTCTATTCATGCTTAGCTTTCTGCTCCATGAGCACTATCTCCATCCTTTCCCACTAATGAATGACATAGACTGCACTACATAAGACAGGAGCTAGCTACCTGTCTGTTTACGTTTGTGTTGCATATGCATGTACTGTGTGACTGTTCATGTGCACTATGCTCTGCATGGACCTCTCTGTAGGAGCCAGGAGCTGCTGTGCTCACAGAGTGACAGATGGTCCAGCTAGCTGACACCAGTGGAGGCTGCTGAGGGGAGAATGGCTCATAATAAAGGCCGGAACGGAGCAAATGGAATGGCATCAAACACCTGGAAACCATGTGTTTGATGTATTTGATACCATTCCAGTCATTACCACGAGCCCGTTCTCCCCAATTAAGGTGGCACCAACCTCCTGTGCCTGACTGACAGCTTCTATATAAACACTGCCATTCTGGCTACAGGGAAAATACGCTGTTGAACTGTCTCCTGTTTCGACAACACAGTGAAGCACCAGCAGGGCAAATCAATTTGGCCCACAGAAATTATCATTAATTAATCCGTACTTGAATCCCTTAATTAGCCTCTTGATTGAATCAAAGGTCCGGTGAGCTGGCTGCTGGTCTATGCATAAATGTGGGCTCTGACAGATAGCCCCTCCCCCAATGTTTTTATTGTTTTTTTTTATTATATAGTCTGCAGATAGCCATTTCAGGTAGGACTTATTAATTTTTTTTAAATGACTGACGACAGATTTCCTAACCGCAACTAAGCCTAGTAGCTTCCTGTTCCTTCAGCGTGTTAATAATTGAACCTCTGGGCGTGTTGGTTCTCCTCGCTGCGATTTCAGAGAACTGTTACCTAACTCATATATATATATATATATATATATATATATATATATATATATATATATATATATATGAGAGAGAGAGGTGGGATAGAGAGAGAGAGATGGGATAGATAGAGAGAGAGAGAAAAAAAAGAAAAAAAAAAAATATATATATATATAAATAAATAAAATAAAAAAAAGGTGTATGATACTTTGGCAATATGTACATTGTTGTGTCATGCCAATAAAGTGAATTGAATTGAATAGAGAGAGATGGGATAGAGAGAGATGGGAGGGAGAGAGAGATGGGAGGGAGAGAGAGATGGGAGAGAGAGAGAGAGAGAGAGATGGGAGAGAGAGAGAGAGAGAGAGAGAGATGGGATAGAGAGAGAGAGAGAGAGATGGGATAGAGAGAGAGAGAGAAGGGATAGAGAGAGAGAGAGAGAGATGGGATAGAGAGAGAGCGAGAGAGATGGGATAGAGAAAGAGAGATGGGATAGTGAGAGATGGGATAGAGAGAGATGAGAGATGGGATAGAGAGAGAGATGAGAGAGATAGAGGTGGGATAGAGAGATGGGATAGAGAGAGAGAGAGATGGGATAGAGAGAGAGAGAGATGGGTTAGAGAGAGAGCGAGAGAGAGAGAGGTGGGATAGAGAGAGAGAGAGATGGGATAGAGAGAGAGAGAGAGAAGGGATAGATTTCAGAGAACTGTTACCTAACTCATATATTTATATATATGAGAGAGAGATGGGCTAGAGCTAGAGAGAGAGAGAGGTGGGATAGAGAGAGAGAGGTGGGATAGAGAGAGAGAGGTGGGATAGAGAGAGAGAGGTGGGATAGAGAGAGATGGGAGAGAGAGAGAGGTGGGAGAGAGAGAGAGGTAGGATAGAGAGAGAGAGATGGGATAGAGAGAGAGAGAGGGAGAGAGATGGGATAGAGAGAGATGGGAGAGAGAGAGAGAGAGATGGGATAGAGAGAGATGGGAGAGAGAGAGAGAGAGATGGGATAGAGAGAGATGGGAGAGAGAGAGAGAGATGGGAGAGAGAGAGAGAGAGAGAGAGATGGGATAGAGAGAGAGAGAGAGAGATGGGATAGAGAGAGAGAGAGGGAGAGATGGGATAGAGAGAGAGAGGTTGAGAGATGGGATACACAGAGACCCAAACAACAGAGAACTACGCCTTCAGTACTGTGAGACATTAAAATCATATAAATGTACACTCAGAATCAACAGCAGAGCTTGGACCTGCTAGAGCAGTACTGTCAGACCTGGGCCCTGACAGTAAACCCCAAAAAGACCAAAATAATGATTTTCCAGACAAATTCCAGATCCCAGGGAATAAAACCAAAGTTCTCAATTGGTGCAAAACATATAGAGTATTACACACAATACAACTATTTAGGTTTAATAATAAGTTCGACTGGACACCTAAATAATGCAGTGAATGAACTGAGAGACAAAGCACGCAGGGCATTCTACGCCATTAAAAAACAAATCCAAATTGAAATACCTATTACAATTTGGCAAAAACTAATTAAATGTGTGATTGAACCAATCGCACTCTATGGCAGCGAGGTGTGGGGTCCACTTACAAAACAAGATTTTACCCACTGGGACAAACATCCCATTGAGACCTTGCACGCGGAACTTTGTAAGATTCTCCTACATGTCCAGAGGAAAACTACAAACAATGCATGCAGGGCAGAATTAGGCCAATATCCACTAATATTAAAAACTCAAAAAAGAGCAAT